>CALYLW010000058.1:1310000-1371843 GCA_944989445.1 Ampullaceana balthica
TTTAATTAATATTACTCATAACATTATCAAAACATGTTTAAACGCGTCATATATGCGTTGGTTTATGCAGAGCAAAGAAAATCTCAAATTAAACTATAAAAATAAATAATTAATAAGTAATATTACAATTAATAGTTTAATAAATATAAAAAAATCGAGTCGCTTCTTTCCTTGCAAATATCATTAGGTTCTCTCCATTGAAAATTCTGTTTCAAGCTATTTGGAAGTCGATTTAGTGAGTTAAATTTGCGGTCATTTAATAATAGCAGTAAACCGCAAATAACCGATCAAAGCATTTGAGCTGGATACGTTATCGTCATAACAGTTTTTGCGTCAATTTTCGATATGCGCAGAACGATACGCGAACGAATACAGTGAACAATAAATTATATTGAATTATAAATGATCACAAATACTGATGGGTGAGATAATTAATCAATGTTCAAAAGTCTGCACGATGCGACCAGATAACGGAGAAGCTGTCGTGTTTTGGAGAAGTTATTAAAGTAATTTATGACTCCTTTAATGCAGCCCGTGCAGTGGTGTCCCAGACCCACAGTTTGGGAACATTTGTATTAGAGGGATTCCAGTCTTTTCCACTCCCTTACCTAAACCACTGGTTTTTATGGAGTGACATTCAACTACGATGTATAATACAGTAACTTTAATTAGGGCTGTTTATACAGTTACTTTAATTGGGGCTGTTTATACAGTAACTTTAATTGGGGCTGTTTATACAGTAACTTTAATTAGGTCTGTTTATACAGTAAATTCAATAGGGCTGTTTATACAGTAACTTTAATTAGGGCTGTTTATACAGTAACTTTAATTAGGGCTGTTTATACAGTAACTTTAATTAGGGCTGTTTATACAGTAACTTTAATTAGGGCTGTTTATACAGTAACTTTAATTAGGGCTGTTTATACAGTAACTTTAATTAGGGCTGTTTATACAGTAACTTTAATTAGGGCTGTTTATACAGTAAATTCAATTAGGGCTGTTTATACAGTAACTTTAATTAGGGCTGTTTATACAGTAACTTTAATTAGGGCTGTTTATACAGTAACTTTAATTAGGGCTGTTTATACAGTAACTTTAATTAGGGCTGTTTATACAGTAACTTTAATTAGGGCTGTTTATACAGTAACTTTAATTAGGGCTGTTTATACAGTAAATTTAATTAGGGCTGTTTATACAGTAACTTTAATTAGGGCTGTTTATACAGTTACTTTAACTAGGGCTGTTTATACAGTAACTTTAATTAGGGCTGTTTATACAGTTACTTTAATTAGGGCTGTTTATACAATAACTTTAATTAGGGCTGTTAATACAGTTACTTTAATTAGTGCTGTTTATACAGTAACTTTAATTAGGGCTTTTTATACAGTTACTTTAATTAGTGCTGTTTATACAGTAACTTTAATTAGGGCTGTTTATACAGTTACTTTAATTAGTGCTGTTTATACAGTAACTTTAATTAGGGCTGTTTATACAGTAACTTTAATTAGGGCTGTTTATACAGTAAATTTAATTAGGGCTGTTTATACAGTAACTTTAATTAGGGCTGTTTATACAGTAACTTTAATTAGGGGTGTTTATACAGTTACTTTAATTAGTGCTGTTTATACAGTAACTTTAATTAGGGCTGTTTATACAGTAACTTTAATTAGGGCTGTTTATACAGTTACTTCAGAACAAAATCATCAAACCATTAAGTACCACTGATGCACTTACGTTTAAGTACTATACAGTTATACAGTCGAAAGTTGGTGTAGTATTGAAACAAACATTTGTATACTAATACTATTGAAGCAAATGTTGATGCACTGTGCTGACAAAGCGTTTAAGTCATGAGTCAGTCACCAAGTCATGAGCCAGTCACTAAGTCATGAGCCAGTAACCAAGTCATGAGCCAGTCACCAAGTCATGAGCCAGTCACCAAGTCATGAGCCAGTCACCAAGTCATGGGCCAGTCACCAAGTCATGAGCCAGTCACCAAGTCATGAGCCAGTCACCAAGTCATGAGCCAGTCACCAAGTCATGAGCCAGTCACCAAGTCATGAGCCAGTCACCAAGTCATGAGCCAGTCACCAAGTCATGAGCCAGTCACCAAGTCATGAGCCAGTCACCAAGTCATGAGCCAGTCACCAAGTCATGAGCCAGTCACCAAGTCATGAGCCAGTCACCAAGTCATGAGCCAGCTTTACCCTTAAAATCACCGAGTCATGCATGTATATCTGCCAGCTTTCATCTTCAAACGTGTTTACTCCAAACTTGTTCAGGCTTACCTACTTTGATATGGTAATAAGTTTGATCAAATTGTTTGAACATTTGAAGCCACGGTCTTGTACGTGTAACTCACTGAACTAACGATGGAGGCCAATTGTCCCTTCATGTAACTGATTGAACTAACGATGGAGGCAAATTGTCCCTTCATTCCCAGGCTGATGCCGGCAAAATATCGCAAACACAAGTTTGTACCGAATCTGTAGGGCAACAGATTTCTACAGTGTGATCCCAGGGGTGGGTGGGTGGTACAAATGACTTCAGAGGCGTAGCGAGGGAGCAGGGGGTACACATGTCCCCGGGCACCAAGGAACAGGTGAGCCAAAAAGAGGCTTACAACTTTACAACGTCACAAAAGTGAAAATGAGCTATATTTATTTATTAGACAAATGAATAGTTTGTCCGCGGGCGAACAATGTATTAGCTACGCCGCTGGATCACATCAAAGGATGCTCAACACAACAGCTTGTTGATATGTTACTGAACTGTGATTCCTCCACAACCAAAATCCTGAAAACATCTATGTTGTACCATTGTAACTGTGTCGGTGATTCAAACGTTAAAACTCAATGATGCACGAGTATAACACAAACATACAACACTGAGAAATGAGGGTAATTTTGAAAACAGGATGGAGTGTAATTTTCAATAGAGTAGTTAAACTGATTCCATTTTTACTGTTCGATTAGAGCAACATTAGTTCGTTCAATAAAACATTTTATAACATTGCTTTGGTTTTTTGTGTGTTGTATTGTTTGTTATGGAACCTTACGTCTATTTTTTAAAAATTACTTTTAAATACGATGACATTTTATTTTTCACAACTGCCTGGCATCTTATCTTATCTGTTACAGACTATCCTTCTATACAGAAGATTATTGAGTCCTACCCTTATCTATGGTTTGTATTTAGTCCTCCATTCTTATTAGAGTTTTAAATGTTGATAAAGTGTTGGCTTTCACGGTTTCTTCAGGCAACCCATGGCACGCCCGAATTCTGGACGGGAAGAACGAAAATTTGGATGTGTTTGTTCTTGCATACGGAATAAGAAAGGTGTTTTTATCCTTAAGTCTATCTGAGGGTTGTATTAAGTTATCTTTGTGTTGTATTTCTAAATTAGAGTTAATTGCTTTATGTATGATTACTACTTTACTCTTCGTTCTTCTATCCTCTAGTGTTTCAAGGTTTAATGATTTAACTAATGGTGTTATTCTATTCTTGTCAATTTCGAATATTCTCCAGTAACGAAGCTGGCAGCTCTTTTTTGATTTTGTTCTCCTTTCTTCACTGTAGTATTCTCCCAATGATCTGCTGGCATCACTGTTGTATTCTCCCAATGATCTTCTTGGCATCACAGTTGTATTCTCCCAGTGATCTACCTGGCATCACAGTTGTATTCTCCCAATGATCTACCTGGCATCACTGTTGTATTCTCCCAAATGATCTGCCTGGAATCACAGTTGTATTCTCCCAAAGATCCAAAGATCTACCTGGCATCACTGTTGTATTCTCCCAAAGATCTACCTGGCATCACTGTTGTATTCTCCCAAATGATCTTCTTGGCATCACTGTTGTATTCTCCCAAAGATCTACCTGGCATCACTGTTGTATTCTCCCAAATGATCTTCTTGGCATCACTGTTGTATTCTCCCAAAGATCTACCTGGCATCACTGTTGTATTCTCCCAAAGATCTACCTGGCATCACTGTTGTATTCTCCCAAAGATCTTCTTGGCATCACTGTTGTATTCTCCCAATGATCTTCTTGGCATCACTGTTGTATTCTCCCAAATGATCTTCTTGGCATCACTGTTGTATTCTCCCAAAGATCTACCTGGCATCACTGTTGTATTCTCCCAAAGATCTACCTGGCATCACTGTTGTATTCTCCCAAATGATCTTCTTGGCATCACTGTTGTATTCTCCCAAAGATCTTCTTGGCATCACTGTTGTATTCTCCCAAAGATCTACCTGGCATCACTGTTGTATTCTCCCAAAGATCTACCTGGCATCACTGTTGTATTCTCCCAAAGATCTTCTTGGCATCACTGTTGTATTCTCCCAATGATCTTCTTGGCATCACTGTTGTATTCTCCCAAATGATCTTCTTGGCATCACTGTTGTATTCTCCCAAAGATCTACCTGGCATCACTGTTGTATTCTCCCAAAGATCTACCTGGCATCACTGTTGTATTCTCCCAAAGATCTTCTTGGCATCACTGTTGTATTCTCCCAATGATCTTCTTGGCATCACTGTTGTATTCTCCCAAATGATCTTCTTGGCATCACTGTTGTATTCTCCCAAAGATCTACCTGGCATCACTGTTGTATTCTCCCAAAGATCTACCTGGCATCACTGTTGTATTCTCCCAAATGATCTTCTTGGCATCACTGTTGTATTCTCCCAAAGATCTTCTTGGCATCACTGTTGTATTCTCCCAAAGATCTACCTGGCATCACTGTTGTATTCTCCCAAAGATCTACCTGGCATCACTGTTGTATTCTCCCAAATGATCTTCTTGGCATCACTGTTGTATTCTCCCAAAGATCTACCTGGCATCACTGTTGTATTCTCCCAATGATCTACCTGGCATCACTGTTGTATTCTCCCAAAGATCTTCTTGGCATCACTGTTGTATTCTCCCAATGATCTTCTTGGCATCACTGTTGTATTCTCCCAAATGATCTTCTTGGCATCACTGTTGTATTCTCCCAAAGATCTACCTGGCATCACTGTTGTATTCTCCCAATGATCTTCTTGGCATCACTGTTGTATTCTCCCAAATGATCTTCTTGGCATCACTGTTGTATTCTCCCAAAGATCTACCTGGCATCACTGTTGTATTCTCCCAAAGATCTACCTGGCATCACTGTTGTATTCTCCCAAATGATCTTCTTGGCATCACTGTTGTATTCTCCCAAAGATCTTCTTGGCATCACTGTTGTATTCTCCCAATGATCTTCTTGGCATCACTGTTGTATTCTCCCAATGATCTTCTTGGCATCACTGTTGTATTCTCCCAAAGATCTACCTGGCATCACTGTTGTATTCTCCCAAAGATCTACCTGGCATCACTGTTGTATTCTCCCAAATGATCTTCTTGGCATCACTGTTGTATTCTCCCAAAGATCTTCTTGGCATCACTGTTGTATTCTCCCAATGATCTTCTTGGCATCACAGTTGTATTCTCCCAAAGATCTACCTGGCATCACTGTTGTATTCTCCCAATGATCTTCTTGGCATCACAGTTGTATTCTCCCAAAGATCTACCTGGCATCACTGTTGTATTCTCCCAATGATCTTCTTGGCATCACTGTTGTATTCTCCCAAAGATCTACCTGGCATCACTGTTGTATTCCCCCAAAGATCTACCTGGCATCACTGTTGTATTCTGCCAATGATCTACCTGGCATCACTGTTGTATTCTCCCAATGATCTTCTTGGCATCACTGTTGTATTCTGCCAATGATCTACTTGGCATCACTGTTGTATTCTGCCAATGATCTACTTGGCATCAGTGTTGTATCTGCCAATGATCTGCTTGGCATCACTGTTGTATTCTGCCAATGATCTACCTGGCATCTCTGTTGTATTCTGTCAATGACCTACCTGGCATCTCTGTTGTATTCTCCCAATGATCTACCTGGCATCACTGTTAGACTCCGTTATAATGTACTGAATGTTGCTTCTTTCCTTGTTTATGTACACATTTTCTTTCTTTCCAGTCCAAGAGACTTGAGATTTTTAGATCTGTTTATACATCTCCCAAATCGTTTTGTTCATCGACAAGGAAAGAAAAAAGCATTCGGTACATTAAAAAACAAGAGACACAAAATCTCAGTTGCCGAAACTGCCGCCATGTTTAGAACAAACGTCCCGCAATCGTGTCGACTGACCCCATTCCCCACACACATAGGAAGCTATACGTAGTGGGTGGGGACGTCTGTCCACTGTCCAGAGGCGTCACTAGGGTTGGTGTCACCCGAGGCGGTAGCTCATGGTGTCACCCCTTCACGACTGAAGGGGCCATCCATAAATGACGTCACGCGAGGTTTAAGATTTTTACCCCACCCTCCCCCAGCGTCATACTTTGTCACAAAAACTTAGACCCCACCCCTTTTTTACGATACGACGTCACAAAGCTTTGACACCCCTCACCCAAGCCGTATTTTCTCAATAAAAGTTAGCATGTTGCAAATTATTTTTTGTCATTTAAATATATATTTAGGGTAAGTCTGCACTGTAATATCGTAACACGCGTGAAGTCATTGAAAACGTAATTAAATAAATGGTAAGCAATCAAATATTTAAGTGGAACTTTTATTTAAAGTTTCGCGTTTTTGATGTGACGTCACATTTCTTAAACACCCCCCTCCTCGTACCACATCGACACAGATGCGTGGACCCCTATGGCGGATTAAAAGGGGGGTGCTGAACGGGCAAAAGCCCCCAATAATTTAAGGGCCCCCAAACTTTTTCTGAATTATAGTCTATAATAAAGATGCAGGCCATTATGTTTGTACGAATCCCTGAAAATGCCTTGGACAGTCATACGGCAATGCTGCAAATGAGTAGGAAGTATAACGGAAACCAGGAAACTTCGTGAGAAGTGCATTGTAGCTCTTTATGTGACGTGCACAGCTCATTCCTTTAATTTGGTTGGGAAAAGATCAGCAGGTTGTCCTACTGCGGTCAGATTTTTTGTCTTCTGCAAAATCTTTTACCCGACTTGTTGCATCTACTCATCGTTGACAGGTACTTCAAAAACACATGAAATTGATACATGCTAACAAAGCCTTGTCTGACACAATATGGTCAGCCTGACATTATGCTGTAAGGTCTGTTAATAGCTCATTCAATGAGAATATCGCAGCACTAGAAGAATTAGCAACGAATGAAAATCAGCCACGTGACTGCCGACTTGAAGAAGAAGGATTTCTAAAGGAAATTGAACAACTGGAAGTCGCTATTTTACTTGAAATTTGGGAAACAATTTTAGAAAGAAAGTCTTTCATTGAGTTTGTTAAAAAATAGCATTCTTAATTTTATTCCTATGAAGACAAAGGAAAGGAAAAGTCCGTGGTAAAAACAGTGTTAACAATCTTCAATACTATCAAACAAAAAAGAAAGCGTCAGTTTGATAAAGTGACATCAACAAAACAGTTTTCTCCTGATTCAAGATTGAGGCATTTCTGGTAATCATTGACAAACTTTCTTAAGCCCTACAACATTGGTTAGGTGCATATAAATACATCCATGAGAAATTTGGCTTTATTACAAACCTAACTGAGCTCAGCATTTTCGCCACCCGATGGGCAGCAGCCAAGTTAATGGAAGAACATTCAAGTGATTTCGAAGAAGGGGTCGTGTAAATCCGAAGCAACCGTTTCGTCCCCCCTCAATTTACTAGCAACGCCATCGAGCGGTGCCAGTTTAGGGCCAGGAGTGCTTGTACGGATTAGCAAAAAGTGCCGCGAAGAACGCATTGGACGCCAGCTCTGAGGAAACCTTCCAGTGGGGGTTGCACCCTAGGTAGGTGTTTGATAATCACCCGGTCTGCGGCGGTCCTAACCATGGAGACCCGTGTGCTTTGCCGGGATGGCGCCAAAGTGGTAGCGGGTCGCAGTAGGAATTTCCACCAGCTCCTTGTGAGGGCAACTTAGTGGGAGGCATCTTCGACTGTATGTCCTGGATGCCCAGGTGGCCGCTTCACAAGTGACCGCTTTGGGGGGGGGGTTTCCTCTGCTGTTACGTCCCTTTGGTGGCCAGATGGCTAAAGTGGTCTTCCGGGAAGACCCATACAGAGCACTAGGCTCAGGGCTTCTAATTTTCTTCCACATGTAGGTTCATGCGTGATTTCGAAGACTGCTTACCTTCAGAATTAGTCCAATTTTCAGAACTCTTATTAAAAAAGTTATTGTCCAACCCCAGGCTCAGGGTTAGGAAAAGGAATCAGAACAAAGCGAACTCAAAAAACTTGCACAGAGCTAAAAATGTTTCTGCTTTTGAATGAGCTATATTTCACACAGTCCTTTACAAATGTACACATCGCACTTCGCATCTATCTTTCAATGATGACATCAAACTGCAGCTGAGAGCGATCCTTTTCAAAGTTTAAAAGAATATATAATGAGAATTTGCATGGGACGAAAAAGGCTGAATATGCTCTCTCTAATGAGCATTGAAAAGGAACTTATAAGCTTACTCAGCTTTATTGACTTGATTGAAAACTTCGCCATTTGAAAAATTCGCAAACGAAAGTTGTTGGTTGAAATAATAATCATACATATTTTCCAATAATTTTTGTTATTTCAAATAGAGAAAAGAATTCGTTACCTCATGATTTTTTTTTAAAATACGGAATAACGCGTAATACTATTCTTTAAGGGGGCGCGTTCGTAAGCACTAAACAGCGTAAGTCGGGATGGGACCGTCGTAACCGGAGGACTACCTGTATATAGACATGCATATCTATGCTTTCACGCCTTTAATAAATATATATATACACAATTTTAACTCAAAGACTTGGAAATCATAATTTTCCTCAAGAAAAACATCAACAAAGAAAACCCATCATTTGATTTTTTTTCTTTGGGGGGGGGGTGATAAAAATCGTATTCCCCCCACCCCAACTGTGGTGGAGGGATTCGTGAGGTGGGAATCGTTCATGGCTTTATATATTTTAAAGCAGAAGACACTGCCTCTTTCATTCCAGCCGTTTTTTAAAGATCTCTCTGCTGCGACTATTTCTTTTCTTTTTTTCCTAATTTGTTTTAATGTTGTTCGTGCGTTGGGACTGTTTTATTATTGCAAGTTAACTGATATTTTTTAATAAGAATTTTCACGTTTCACGTATTTCATTGTATTTCTTAATTTCTTTCTAGATTAAAAAAAATTGTCATCTTTTGTTTTGTGACATAAAATCATACACAGTAAAATTTTAGGCTCGGGTGTCACCCCTGATGGGTGTCACACGGGGCGGCCCGCCCCCCGCCCCCCCCCCTAGTGACGCCACTGCCACTGTCCACCTCTTTTGCGATGTTACAAAACTTTTCATTATAAAAGATCGCATTTTTGGGCAAGCATAAATTGAAAAGTTTTTTTTTCTTCTCTAGAATTGAGAACAAAAAAGATCTAATTTGTTTTCGTCTGGAAATCTTTTACATTCT
Source organism: Ampullaceana balthica (assembly GCA_944989445.1). Lineage (NCBI taxonomy): Eukaryota > Metazoa > Mollusca > Gastropoda > Lymnaeidae > Ampullaceana > Ampullaceana balthica. Next base: position 1,319,456 of record CALYLW010000058.1, read on the forward strand.
TATTACATACGAGAGCAATGCCCGTGCGATGCTACGGGTAGGCACAATGACGTTATATATATTTGTATTTGAGTTTCACATTCCCCTCAATAATGAGTGTACACGTATCAGGAAATTAGGGTAGTGATAAATCAAAAACCTTCTTTATAAAAATTACGATATGTGTGTCTAGAAAATAGAAAGTATGATGAATTTAAATATTACCCATTAATGTTGGTATTTCTGCTTTAATAACGCACGCTTTTCTCTATATACTTTACCAGAATAACAAAGGTCCTTAACAGTTACAAAAAACTAATGGGCAAGGCTCAATTTCTTTTTCCATGAATCAAAAAGTGAAAACAATATCTTTGATTCCGATGGTTCTAGCAAAAAGCTCTTAAAATCACCCACTCCATTTTATAAGCTAAGTATGAAATTATTTAAAGACGATTAGCATATTTTTTTAGCATAGTAACAAAGCAATAAATTAGCAGATACTTGTTTCACTTAAATAACGGATTATTTTTCTTTCTATTTATATTAAAGCCTTTTTTCATTAGAGCCTTTTTAGCTTATAAAATTACATATAAGTTACGGCTTAATATATAACATATATTATGTAGGCATTTGATTTTAAAACAGAATAGTTTTTTTAAAAATCAGTCTGTATACAAAACTTTATCCTCGTTGTATAATATTACTCAAATAAAATCAAGTTGTTATGTCACAATATCAGTTGCTGTTAGTGTATTTTTTTGCCAGAACAGGGGTAGGCACAATTAAAAAATAACTTTATTTGGTTTTGGGTCTCAAATTTCCCTTAAAAATGAATGTAAATGCATCATGAAATTAGGGTAGTGATAAATCCAACCGCTTCTTATAAAATTCACGATATGTGTGTCGAGAAAATAGAAAGTACGATGAATTTAAATATTAACCATCAATTTTGGGATGTCTGCTTTAATAACGCATGCTTTTCTCTATATAATATACTCCTACAGAATATGAAAGGTACTTAAGAGTTATAAAAATCTAATCGGCAAGGCTCAATTTATTTTCACATGAATAAAAAAAAATTAAAAATATATTTCCATATGATTCCTTTGGTTCTAGGAAAATGCTCTGAAAAACACCAATTCCATTGTATAGTTTAAGCATGAACTTAGTTTAAGACGAAATAGCAAACATTTGAGCCAGATAATATTTATTTGAATATGTATGCTTAGTGGAGGGTGGAAATATGGTTTACGGGTGTATGATTCTTATTTTCTTTTCACACGAATATTAACATAAAAACAATGTTTGTTTTTTTTTAAATTCCTAGAGATTGATTTTCTAATAAATTGCGTCATTTTGAAAGGACTTTCCACTCTTTTCGTCTAGTATTAACAAAGCAATAAGTTGGCAGATACTTGTTCCACTAAAATAAAGGATTACTTTTCGTTGTATTTGTATTTAAGCCTTTTTTCATTGTAGCATTTTTTAGCTTATAAAATAACATATTTGGTAATGGTTTTAATATATAAGATATTTTTGTAGTCATTTGATATTAAATCAGAATAATTTTAAAAGAATTTTTTCAAGAAAGTGTATACAGCTTAATAGAAAACTGCCATTTAGTAAACAACATGATCTGCCTTTGAAATCAGTCTTTATACAAAAATGTATCCTCGTTGCATAATATTGCTCAAATAAAATCAAGCTGTTATGTCTAAATATCAGTTGCTGTTAGTGTATTTTTTCGCTTGAGCACGCACTTTCTGAAGCTAGAACCTATATATGAGTCGTAATACCCGCGATATGTCTTTACACTAAATATATTTATACCTTAAAGAACCGTACAGTTTATACCTGAAGTGTGTGCCACGCACTCATTGTTCTAGAAATGTAACTATTTTTTTTAATGAATGTTTTAGTTTTGTAAGCTCTTAAATACCTTTCTTAGCAATGATTTTTTATGGGAAAAGCATATTATTTATGTGAATTTTGATGCTTAAGTAAGGTGTGCATGGGTTTTATTTGTTTTAAGGAAACATTTTGAATCGCAAGGTCTGGGCTTAAAATTTACCCTGCTGATTTAGTTTAATCTATGCAAAAAGTATAAAAACAGTTATCTTATCTTATCTATACAGACGCTCCTTCTATGCAGAAGATAGTTGCGTCCACAGACCATGACAGATGATCTGTTGGCAAGTGATGCAGCAATCACAGGCCACGGCTTTGTGGGTTCCACGCATTACCCAGCCGCCTAACTACATGTAGCGTTAGGTACCCATTTGGAGCGGGATGACTCAGGGACGCCCTAGGCCCCGGGAAAAAACCCTTGCCTTCACACGGATTCGAACCCGTGACCATCGGTACGACAGTCCAGTTCGCTGCCACTCGACCACCGAGTTGCTAAGCTATAGTGTTTATGTCATCCAGGGTTGGGCGATATTATTGACTCTTACCCCACCAATAAAAAATTGGTACATTTCAAAAGGTCATAAAGTTGTACTCAATATAAAAATATATGTTCCACTTATAAACCACACTCATTGGTCCGTGCATATAACTCCTATATATAATCCATTTTCGTCTATAACAGTACCGATTTTTTTTTCATTCCTTCTATTTCCTTGGGGCAGTTTATGGAGCAATCGTTCCAGAAAAAAAAATCGTGTAAACTATTTAAGCACCGAACGAAAATAAATATCCCACCTAAGAATCATTGATAAATAAAACTTACCTAGCATGTTTGACTTAATTTATGCAAAAAGAATATTAACAGTGGCTAAGCTATAGTGTTTGGTATCTGGTTTCACTCATGTGCTTTCTTTCTCTAATGCATTGAATACATTGTTAGTATTTGATTAGTATTTGATTATTTAGAACTAACTTGTAAAATGTCAAATACATTAAGTATTTCAATTAAACATATAAAAGATATAAAGAAAAGTGGTAAAATTATACCGTGTATTCGATAATAAAGAAAATAATAGAAAATAATAGTATATAAATATTGTTAAAATATTGCGCTAAAAAAACAATGACTATGGTTTGTAAACAAAAATGTTTAGGTAGATTAACGTTGAACATAAATGTAGACATCTGGAGAAAGACCAAAGCAAATAAATTTTTCGAACGGCTGAATAAAATACATCTCGAAAATACATAAAGGAAACAGTGTAAAGATGTAATTTGCAAACAAATATTAATTCTGTAATTTTTTACAAAAAAATTATACGTATTCTTGTTAGAGGCGCAACATTATCAGACATAAAAATAAACCCTTTCATCACATTTAGTTCACAACATAGACACACACACACACTCACTTTATTCACACACTTATACACACAAACATAAACACACAAACAGATGGTACCATTAAAAAAATCACTTTTCATTGAAATAACCGCGGCTCTTTTTAGTTTGTTTCCATTTTACAAATTAATATGAGCTCGAACTATTACGTCAAGTCACAATATTTTATAGCGAGAAACGCCGTCTTGTTAATCTCAACACCAAAATGTTTATTATTTAATTTTCAATAATTTATTTTATTTTCGGGAGTTACCCCGCATAGCGAGCACCCACGCACACACACGGCTTCGGACGCGCTTAGGCGCAATATATATAGGGATGTAAATGTTTCTCTAAATAAAGCCTAAGTTTTGTCAGATTTTTCAATTACGTCATGGATATGGGGATTCCATAATAATTTCTCATTTATTATTACTCCTAAGTATTTTGCATCTTTAGTTTGGATTAGTTGTTTGTCCATGAATGAAATATTTTGCATTTATTTATCTTCTTATCTTATCTATACAGACGCTCCTTCTATGCAGAAGATAATTGCGTCCACAGACCATGACGGATGATCTGTTGGCAAGTGATGCAGCGTTCACAGGCCACGGCTATGAGGGTTCCACGCATTACACAGCCGCCTAACTAATGTTAGATACCCATTCGGAGCTGGGTGACTCAAGGACGCTCTGGGCCCCGGGAACAATTCCTTGCCTTCACATGGATTCGAACTCGTGAACAACGGTTAACAGTTGACACTTTTCTGGTTGGAAAGACATACTCCAATTAGTTTCCCATTTTATTAATTCATCTTTTGTAAGATTTTGCTATCTTGTTCTGATTTAGTTGTTCTACAGATTACACAATCATCAGCAAATAACATAACTTGTGTTCCTGTTGCGATGCTGTTGTGTAAATCATTTATATGAATAAAAAAAAGGTGAGGGACCTAGAACAGCTCTTTGAGGAACTCCCTAATACCGTTACTGATGCTGATGTAGGTTTGTTACAGTAGACCTATCATGTTACAGTAGACCTATCATGTTACAGTAACCTAACTTGTTACAGTAGACCTATATTGTAACAGTAGACCTATCTTGTTACAGTAGACCTATCATGTTACAGTAGACCTATGTTGTTACAGTAGACCTATCATGTAACAGTAGACCTATGTTGTTACAGTAGACCTATCATGTAACAGTAGACCTATGTTGTTACAGTAGACCTATCATGTAACAGTAGACCTATCGTGTTACAGTAGACCTATCATACAGTAGACCTATCATGTTACAGTAGACCTATCATGTAACAGTAGACCTATGTTGTTACAGTAGACCTATCATGTAACAGTAGACCTATGTTGTTACAGTAGACCTATCATGTAACAGTAGACCTATCGTGTTACAGTAGACCTATCATACAGTAGACCTATCATGTTACAGTAGACCTATCATGTAACAGTAGACCTATGTTGTTACAGTAGACCTATCATGTAACAGTAGACCTATGTTGTTACAGTAGACCTATCATGTAACAGTAGACCTATCATGTTACAGTAGACCTATCATACAGTAGACCTATCTTGTTACAGTAGACCTATCATGTTACAATAGACCTATCGTGTTACAGTAGACCTATCTTGTTACAGTAGACCTATCATGTTACAGTAGACCTATGTTGTTACAGTAGACCTATCATGTAACAGTAGACCTATGTTGTTACAGTAGACCTATCATGTAACAGTAGACCTATCATGTTACAGTAGACCTATCATACAGTAGACCTATCTTGTTACAGTAGACCTATCATGTTACAATAGACCTATCGTGTTACAGTAGACCTATCTTGTTACAGTAGACCTATCATGTTACAATAGACATATCGTGTTATAGTAGACCTGTCTTGTTACAGTAACCTAACTTGTTACAGTAGACATATCTTGTTACAGTAGACCTGTCTTGTTACAGTCGACCTATCTTGTTACAGTAACCTAACTTGTTACAGTAGACATATCTTGTTACAGTAGACCTATCTTGTTACAGTAGACCTATATTGTTACAGTAGTCCTATCTTGTTACAGTAGACCTATCTTGTTACAGTAGACCTATCTTGTTACAGTAGACCTATATTGTTACAGTAGTCCTATCTTGTTACAGTAGACATATCTTTTTACAGTAAACTTATCTTGTTACAGTAGACCTATATTGTTACAGTAGACCTATCTTGTTACAGTAGTCCTATCTTGTTACAGTAGACCTATATTGTTACAGTAGTCCTATCTTGTTACAGTACACCTATCTTGTTACAGTAAACATATCTTGTTACAGTAGACCTATATTGTTACAGTAGTCCTATCTTATTACAGTACACCTATCTTGATACAGTAGACCTATCTTTTTACAGTAGACCTATCTTGTTACAGTAAACCTATCATGTTAAAATAGACCTATCATGTTAAAGTAGACCTATCTTGTTACAATTGACCTATCTTGTTACAGTACTGGAATCTGGATCGTGTAGGCTTACTGAATGGTGACACACGGTGAACATATATAGGTTGTGACGTCAACAAGCTCAATGCTAGTTGATTCCAGGAAATATTTGTAAACATAACCTGGAACTTGGAAGGCTATGGACTATTAATTATGAAGTGTGAATTATAAATAAAGGAACGGAATTTTTATCCATTCATTGTGTGAAGAGTTTGATAATTGCAATTTTGGATTAATGGAGTGAACTAAATTGTTAAAAAAACACTACTCGAAAATTGAAATTTTAACCAAGTGACTTTTATTCAAAACGATTGGACCATTTAATATATTTTGTCAATCTGAGGGAGCGTATATATAAATTATACTAAAGATCCCGTGTGAGGATTCTTTGTTGTCTCACTTGTCAAAACTAGATTGCATGGTTTAGACGTGTCACTTATTTGAACTTAACATTTTGAATTCAAGATTTTTCATTTGGAAGATTTATAACTTTATCAACATATACCTAAATTCCTTACCAAATTGCTTAACTCATATAATTCAATCAAACAAAACATGGATTACTACAAGGAATTCACTGCCATAGCTAAAGAGATCGGACTAAAGGGAAAGAAATGAGAGATTTCATTGAAGAAAAAGTAAGCATTGCTGAAGAAAAAGAGAAGCAAAAGCAAAAAGAAGCTGAAGAAAAAGAACAGCTAAGAAAAGCTGAAGAAAAAGAAAATCAGAGAATTGCTGAAGAAAAAGCAAGAATTGCTGAAGAAAAAGAACAGCTAAGAAAAGCTGAAGAAAAAGAAAATCAGAGAATTGCTGAAGGAAAAGCAAGAATTGCTGAAGAAAAAGAACAGCTAAGAAAAGCTGAAGAAAGAGAAAATCAAAAAGAGGCTGAAGAAAAAGAGAGGCAAAGACTAATAATTGAAAGAGAAGAAAGAGCTGCAAAAAGAGAAATTGAACAACTTCAAATTGACAAGTTAAAACTACAACTTGATTTAGAGAGTAGAGGCCAAAATCCTGGTAATGAAACAAATAGGGAGGTCAGCACCAAGGCATACTATCAAAGTAAGAAGATATGATAGCCAAAAAGAAAAAAATGGATGTTTATCTGGATTATTTCGAATCCATAATGGCTATGAAAGGCTATAATGAAGAAGATTGGCCAGCACAACTGATGACTCAATTAACTGGAGAAGCATTTGAAGCTTATAACAGTATAGCCAAAGAAGACAAAAACATATATAAGAATTTCAAAAAGGCACTTCTATGTCATTTTGGAAAGTCAGAAAATGATTATAGAAGAGAATTTCATGAAATGAGAATCAAGATGGACAAAGATCCACAGATCATAGTACATGAAGCACAAGTCAAACTAACAAAATGGCTGGAACTGACAGCAATCCAAAGGCCATACTAGACATGGTGTTAATTGACAAGTTTTTAGAAAATGCAAAGCCAACTCTATTCACATATTTAACTGACAAGAAAGTTCGTACTCAAGCAGAGCTAACAAATGCATTACGAACATTCAAAGACTCACATCCGAATATGGAAATGGATAAGAGACAAGACATATTTGCAGCTATACAAATTAAAAGTCAAGAAAAAAGGCAAGGTATGAGAAACCAGAGTCTGCCAAACCAAGGCAACAGACAAACTATTTGTTGTTACTGTAACAAGCCAGGCAGTGGCGTCACTAGGGGGGGGCGAGGGGGGCGGACCGCCCCGGGTGACACCCATCAGGGGGTGACACCCGAGCCTAAAATTTTACTGTGTCAGAAAAAAAGAAGACACATTTTTTCATCTATAAAGAAATTAAGAAATAAAATGCAATACGTTAAACGCGAAAACTTTTATTAAACAAATATAAGTTAACTTGCAATAGTGAAACAGTCCCAACACACAAACAACATTAAAACAAACTAGGAAAAAAAGAAAAGAAACAATCGCAGCAGAGAGATCTTTAAAAAAGGCTGGACATGAAAGGGGCAGTGTCCTGTGTTTTAAAAGAAATAAAGCCATTTGGGCTTGGATACACCGACAGCATGGACGAATCTCACCTCACGACTCCCTCCACCACAGTGGTGTGAGGGGGGAATACGATTTACTAAAAAAATAAAAAAATCAAAGGATGGGTTTTCTTTGTTGATCTTTTCTAGAGTAAAATTATTAATTCTATGTCTTTGAGTTAATATTTCGTTATATATATATTTATTAAAAGTGTGAAAGCATAGATATGCATGTTTATATACAGGTAGTCCTCCGGTTACGACGGTCCTATCCCGACTTACGCTGTCTTGTGCTTACGAACGAGCCCGCATAAAAATATGTTACGCGTTATTCCGTATTTTTAAATATTTTTTTTAAAACGTTTGTTTTTCATGGGGTAACGATTAACGAGTAGTTTTCTCTATTTCGAATCAAAAATTTATTGAAAAAGATGTATTAGTATTAATTCAACCTACAACTTTCGTTTGCGAATTTTTCTCATTGCGAAGTTTTCAATCAAGTCAGTAAAGCTAAGTAAGCTTACAAGTTCCTTTTCAATGCTCATTAGAGAGAGCATATTCAGTCTTTGTTGTCCCATGCACATTTTTACTCATTTTATATTCTTTTCAACTTTGAAAATGATCGCTCTCAGCTGCAGTTTGATGTCATCATTGAAAGATATATGGGAAGTGCGATGTGTACATCTGTAAAGGACTGTGTGAAATTTAGCTCATTCAAAAGCAGCAAAAGTTTTAACTCTGTGCACGTGTTTTGAGTTTCGCATTGGGTTACTTCCTTTTCCTTACACTGAGCCTGGGGCTGGACAATAATTTTTTTAAGAGTTCTGAAAATTGGACTAATTCTGAAGGTAAACAGTCTTCGAAATCGCTTGAATATTCTTCTATTAACTTGGCTCCTGCCCATCAGATGGCGAAATTGCTGAGCTCAGTTAGGTTTGTAAGAAAGCCAAATTTCTCATGGATGTCTTTATATGCGCCTAACCGATGTTGTAGGGCTTAAGAAAGTTTGTCAATGATTACCAGAAATACCTCAATCTTGAATTTTTGTCTTGGGGAGAATGCTGTTTATGTGATGTCCCTTTAACAAACTGACGCTTTCTTTTTTTATCTTTTTTTTTCTTTATTTAAAAAAAATATCATTGAATATTGTTTATACTCTTTTTTTACCATCACGGACTTGTCCTTTACTTTGTCTTCATAGGAATTAAATTAAGAATGCTGTCTTTTAAAAAACGCAATTAGAGAAGTACTTTCTAAAATTGTTTCCCAAATTTCAAGTAAAATAACGACTTCCAGTTGTTCAAGTTCCTTTAGAAATCATTCTGCTTCAAGTCGACAGTCACGTGGTTGATTTTAAATTGTTGCTAATTCTTCCAGTGCTGCGATACTCTCATGGTACGAGTTATTAACAGACCTTACATCATCATGTCAGGCTTACCATCTTGTGTCACACAAGGCTTTGTTAACATGTATCAATTTCATGTGTTTTTGAAGTAATTGTCAACGATGAGTAGTTGCAACAAGCCGGGTATAAAGATTTTGCAGAAGACAAAAAAATCTGACTGCAGGACGCTGCTGCACTTTTCCCAACCAAATTAATGGAATGAGCTGTGCACGGCAGATAATGAGCAACATTGCACTTCTCATAAAGGATAGCCTGGTTTCCGTTATACTTCCTACTCATATGTGCAGCATTGCCGTATGACTGTCCAAGGCATGTGCAGGGATTCATACAAACATTTGCCTGCATATTTATTATACACTGTAATTTATTATAAGTTTGGGGGGGACCTTAAATTATTGGGGAGCCCTAGCTTTAGCCCATTCAACACCCCCCCCCCATTTAATCCACCATGGGGGGGGGCACGCATCTGTGACGATGTGTGACGAGGGGGAGGGTGTGTTTAAATAAATGTGATGTCGCATAAAAAACGCACAACTTAAAATAAAAGTTCCACTTAAATATTTGATTATTTACCATTTATTTATTTGCGTTTTCTATGGCTTCACGCGTGTTACGATATTAGAGCGCAGACTTACCCTAAATACATATTTAAATAACAAAAATAATTTGCAACATGCTATTTTTATTGAGAAAATACGGCTTGGGGGGGGTGGCAAAGCTTTGTGACGTCATATCGTAAAAGAGGGGGTGGGGGTCTAAGTTTTTGTGACAAAGTATGACCCTGGGGGAGGGTGGGGTAAAAATCGGCAACATCACGTGACGTCATTTATGGACGACCCCTTCAGCGGTGAAGGGGTGACACCATGAGCTACCGCCCCGGGTGACACCAACCCTAGTGACGCCTCTGAAGCCAGGACATATGGCGAAGCAGTGTTACCACAATAAAGGACAAACCAAATAGGGTGTCACCTAATGACAGCTCTATCAGAAAGAAAATAGAAGAAAGATCAAGACTAGATCATTTTGAAAACAAATGTAGACAAGCATGGAAAGAAAAATATAATCATAATTCCAGACATAGAGATTATGATCAAGATCGACAATCATGGAGAGAAAAATATAATCATAATTCCAGACATAGAGATTATGATCAAGAAAGACAATCATGGAGAGAAAGAAATAATCATAATTCCAGACATAGAGATTATGATCAAGATAGACAAGCATGGAAAGAAAAATATAATGATAATCCCAGACATAGAGATTATGATGAAGGTAGACAAACATGGAGAGACAGATATAATCATAATTCCTTAAATAGAGATTATAATCAAAGCAGAAGATCATGGAGAGGCAAATACAATTTTGACTCCAGAAAAAGAAATTATGATCAACCATGGAGAAAGAATGAAAACCAAGACATGAATGATAGAAAAATAATAAAGTTAAATCGAGCACAGACAGAAACTAGTGACATTTTAGCCACTATTAAAAATCAAGTATATGATAAAAGAAATGAAGACCATAGTAGCAGAGAAAGAGATGGCACTAGTGAATCTGAAACCATTTGTGTGAAATCATCTGAATTAGGAAGAACAATTGGTTGTGTATTAAGCAAAATCAAAGACTTTACAGATACAGACAATATTTTTCAGATAAAAGTTTCTGACAGTGACTCATCTGGTCCAAATTCTATTGAACTATCTGGAAACAAAAATGACATTTTCAAAAGCTAAGCAACTTATTCAAAAATGCTGGAATTGAAATTATGAATGAACATAATCGAAGTCATGGTTGGTGAATTATTGAACATTTAACAGTCTGAAGAAACATTCAAAGCCCATCGATTTGAATTCATACTCGTCAACTGAAGAATGACTATATTGAACTAGGCTATGCTATTAGCCGACTACAAATTTGACATTAAACCTGTGAAGGGAAAAGGACAATGTGGTTGCAGACATATTAAGTAGAATGACAATAAATAAAGATATTCTGTGAATTCCTAAGTGATAAAACCAGAGACTGTATTAAAAAGACATTCTGTGAATTACTAAATGATAAAATAAGAGACTGTATTAACATTAGTCTGTGAATTGCTAAAGGATACAAACAGAGACTGTAGTTATATTAATATTTTTATTTGTTGAACAATGGACAAGGAACAGTGTTTGAATTCCACTGGATTATTAGTTAATTTTAATAATATTGAGTGTTTAAAATATTTTAATTACACAAAATTACAGATGTGTTTAAAATTCCATTTTCATTTTTTCAGCACAGGTAGACGGTTGCAGTTCTACAGATTTTTTCTCATTTTTTTTGTTTAGCTTTGCGTCCTACGATTTTTCTTATGTTTTATCCAGATGTTGTATGTAAGACAATCAATGTTCATTGATGATAAATATTTGAATATAGATATAGATTAATTTGATTTTATGAAGACCAAAAATGTTGTATTTCATAAACATTTTTTTTTGAAGGATGGGGGTGAATGTCACATGTGATTAACATAATTTTGTGACGTAAGGTCACGTGAATGGTGGACGCGGGAAGAAAGGAGCATTCCTATTGGTTGAAAGTGTTGGGCGAGTAGTTGTTAGAAGACTTCCGGCAAGGAAGGAGAAAGTGTATGTGTGCGCCTCAAGATTTCACGTTGTATTACCTCAAATGATATTTATGTGTACATAGTATATATATATATTAAAGTTTTTTTGGATAAACAAGTTCTTCAGTGGATTATTGTGCACAAGATTATGTACTGTGAGAACGCCTACATAAAGAGAAAATATAGTTTAATAGTTACACTATATTGTTACAGTAACCTAACTTGTTACAGTAGACCTATCTTGTTACAGTAGACCTATCATGTTACAGTAGACCTATCTTGCCCAGTAATCTATAATCTTGTAAAACAACAACAAACGCGATATGTAAATGTAATCAACTCAATAGGAGCAGCCAAGAAAATGTGACACTGAACTTTCCCCATTAATAAGGTTAAACACCCTGAAAAATTGATACTGTGGAAAGTGTGTGGATGGTCAAGGCCACTGACCACACGTTTCGCCCCCCCCCCTTTCCCCACCTGTAGTGCACGTATTGTCCTTTCCACCTGGTACTGCTACCAACGCTGTGATTTCGTGTTGTGACCCATCTGACCTTTGTGACCCATCTGACCTTTGTGACCCTTCTGAGCTTTTTGAGCCACACATAGATGGACTCATTGCACTAAGGTTAAAGCTTAATTTAAGGTGTGGAACTAAAGGTCAGGTGTTAGCTTGTACTCACAGTGACCTTGTAAGAGTACTGGAATGTCTGAGTAGTACCTTTGTCTTTGTCGGATTACTTTAATGTCCTTGTCGGAGTACTTAAATCATTGCGTAGTAAATATGGAGTAGTGGTTATGATAATGTCATTATTCCCTTATACTTTGAATTGTCCTGATGTTTGTACCACAAACTGTCATATTGTCCTGATGTTTGTACCACACACTGTCATATTGTCCTGATGTTTGTACCACACACTGTCCTGATGTTTGTACCACAAACTGTCATATTGTCCTGATGTTTGTACCACACACTGTCATATTGTCCTGATGTTTGTACCACACACCGTCCTAATGTTTATACCATATACTGTAATAGTATCCTGATGTTTGTACCACACACTATCATCTCGATATTTTTTTTAACGCCATAATAATAAAAAGAAACACAATGAATATATTTTATTAATGAGTGAATCACACTTTAAGATTTTTTCACAGGAGTCATTATTCTGTTGTGTACCTATAGTTAACTGAAGCATTCGCCCTCCTATTGGTGGGTGGCCTCCCTGTTCATTGGTTTACACTTGTCAATCATTGGCTGGTCACGTAGTTTAGTTACTTGGAGGAAAACTTGTCTGCTGATCACATGAGTGACGTAAACTTTGTTATCGTCATGAGAATCTAAACATCAATCTCTTCATCAGATATCTTATCAACATATATTAGTGAAATCATCTTATCTTATCTCATCCTCTTTATTACAGACACTCATTCTATACAGAAGATTATTGATACGCGACGTTTTTATTAAAAAAAAGGGTTTTTCGTTTCTCAGAACGGAAATAGTTATCTCACGTACAATTACTATATTTGGGATAGGTTTTTCGTAAATTTGACATTAAATTTATTGAGTCTTTCTTGAACTCCTGCATACTTTTAAGCCAAAAAGAAATATTAACACACGTTGGGCCTCTGCAGTCCATTATTTTATGATCATCTTTTATTTAAAATCATTTCAGAAATGTCGTAAGAACCTCTTGCCACATTGTTTTGTTCTTTAGTAATAGTTTATTCTTTTTTATACATTTAATGATTATTTCCAATTGCAAAAACTTTGGTAAGATTGAGGCCTTGTTCATGAGTGGCTACTTTTGTGTTTATGTGTGCCAAGTTTTACTTTTATTAGATAAGCAATTTTATTCATTAATTTTTTTAATTCCACAAAATAAAGACAGTAACATTCAAATAATTTTGCTTTGAAAGAACAGACCATATAAGTATTATAAATACGCCAACAACTTTGTTCCAGTAGTTTATGTAAGTTAAAATCGATTAAATTTACCAGCACATAATTGTCATGTTTGTAAACTACTTCAGCCCCAATGTTTTTCAGCCCAGTAGCATTATTTTTAGAAGTCTTGAGATTAATAAAAGAGGAGTTTCAAACTTTGGTATTAGAAACGTCCACGTATTTTAATATAGTTTCTTCCCTTTAAAAAAAAGTAGCTTGTTTTTTATTTTATTTTTTAAAACTTTATTATAACGTTATTTATTTTTAGAAGCTAATTAACAAAGAGGAATTAGCTTTTACAACAATGTACCGCTCGGAGAATTCGATTCGCTCATTTTTCAAATTGATAGGTACAGTAATATTTGCTTTTACAACATGACAAGCTGTCAAATTTTAAGAACAGTTAAGTTGATACCACATCAGGCTCTGGTTTTTCAGAATAGTAGCATTAGTATCAGAAGAATTTTAGAAGTTTTGCCAGTTGAAACGCTCACATGCTTGATGATATTTTCTTTATTTCTTTTATTAATTTCTTATTAGGCTGTTATTTTATTTCGATTAAAGCTCCACTTTCCTATAAAATGTTCAATGCTAGAAACTTTATAATAACTACTAGGACTTTGCCGCCCCGGCAAAGTGCCACCCGGGGCATTCGCCCTCCTGCCCCCCCTCGCTACGCCACTGAGCATTTATAATGTGTTCTTTATTTGTTAAAATTATAATTGGTGCTTGACAGCCAACAAAATCAAGGGCGAGCAAATTGAAACACACTTCTCATGACAGGATTACTTCCCTTTGGTGAAATAACGCTAAGTATTCAAGACATCTTTTAATGGGTGTTACGGAGATATTACAGCCATTACCTTATCAGAGGCGTCACTAGGGTTGGTGTCATCCAGTGCGGTACCTCATGTTGTCACCCCCCTTACGTCTTACCCTATATACCTCCACCTAGTCTGTCAGTACAAAATAACGGGAAAATAAAGAATGTTACACTTTGGTGTCACCCTTTGTTCCTAATGCAATAACAAACATACAAATCTTCCCACTTACCGACTGGACTTCGGGCGTCAAATGGATTGTCTGTACAAACCAGGGAAACCAACACATTAAATACCTTAATAACTAATACAAGTCTAGAAATAATCATGGATAAGCGTAGGACGCCATAATCTTTTGTACAGAAAAAAGCTTTTGTAATAGATAAAAACGATTATACGACACAATGAAAATGTAAATAAATAAACGCAACACGTAAATATATATGACAACATCAGGTTCAAATCTATTTTGGCATGTATTATGACGTAGTTACACAGTTTAACAAATATACACTTTTATATATATTTTAAATAGATGTATGTATATATAAACACTGACACAAATAGCACTCAGTATTGGCAGACACTTGTACAAAAGTAAGAATCGATACTGTATCATCACTCAGTATTGGCGGACACTTGTACACTAGTAAGAATCGATACTGTATCATCACTCAGTATTGGCGGACACTTGTACACTAGTAAGAATCGATATTGTATCAAACACAAACGTCATTAAAACAACATTCAATAATTCTAGAGGAAATATTCATCGAAGGAAAATAGATGCTCATCATCATAGCTATGAAATTTTTTCTTCAATTGACATTTAGTTACCATTTCAATAGGCTCATCAGCTTTATCATGATATAGTCATAGTACTATCGTTGATACATCCATAGCATTATCATGATAGATCGATAGTATTATAATGATAGATCAATTGTATAATGATGATATATTTCTATAATTATCATGATGGACCTATAGTATCAGCGTAGAACAGGGCGCCCCTCTACACCTATAGTATCAGCGTAGAACAGGGCGCCCCTCTACACCTATAGTATCAGCGTAGAACAGGGCGCCCCTCTAGACCTATAGTATCAGCGTAGAACAGGGCGCTCCTCTAGACCTATAGTATCGACGTAGAACAGGGCACCCCTCTAGACCTATAGTATCAGCGTAGAACAGGGCGCCCCTCTAGACCTATAGTATGAGCGTAGAACAGGGCGCCCCTCTAGACCTATAGTATGAGCGTAGAACAGGGCGCCCCTCTAGACCTATAGTATGAGCGTAGAACAGGGCGCCCCTCTAGACCTATAGTATGAGCGTAGAACAGGGCGCCCCTCTAGACCTATAGTATGAGCGTAGAACAGGGCGCCCCTCTAGACCTATAGTATGAGCGTAGAACAGGGCGCCCCTCTAGACCTATAGTATGAGCGTAGAACAGGGCGCCCCTCTAGACCTATAGTATCAGCGTAGAACAGGGCGCCCCTCTAGACCTATAGTATCAGCGTAGAACAGGGCGCCCCTCTAGACCTATAGTATCAGCGTAGAACAGGGCGCCCCTCTAGACCTATAGTATCAGCGTAGAACAGGGCGCCCCTCTAGACCTATAGTATCAGCGTAGAACAGGGCGCCCCTCTATACCTATAGTATCAGCGTAGAACAGGGCGCCCCTCTAGACCTATAGTATCAGCGTAGAACAGGGCGCCCCTCTAGACCTATAGTATGAGCGTAGAACAGGGCGCCCCTCTAGACCTATAGTATGAGCGTAGAACAGGGCGCCCCTCTAGACCTATAGTATCAGCGTAGAACAGGGCGCCCCTCTAGACCTATAGTATCAGCGTAGAACAGGGCGCTCCTCTAGACCTATAGTATCAGCGTAGAACAGGGCGCCCCTCTAGACCTATAGTATCAGCGTAGAACAGGGCGCTCCTCTAGACCTATAGTATGAGCGTAGAACAGGGCGCCCCTCTAGACCTATAGTATGAGCGTAGAACAGGGCGCCCCTCTAGACCTATAGTATCAGCGTAGAACAGGGCGCCCCTCTAGACCTATAGTATCAGCGTAGAACAGGGCGCCCCTCTAGACCTATAGTATCAGCGTAGAACAGGGCGCCCCTCTAGACCTATAGTATCAGCGTAGAACAGGGCGCCCCTCTAGACCTATAGTATCAGCGTAGAACAGGGCGCCCCTCTATACCTATAGTATCAGCGTAGAACAGGGCGCCCCTCTATACCTATAGTATCAGCGTAGAACAGGGCGCCCCTCTAGACCTATAGTATCAGCGTAGAACAGGGCGCCCCTCTAGACCTATAGTATGAGCGTAGAACAGGGCGCCCCTCTAGACCTATAGTATGAGCGTAGAACAGGGCGCCCCTCTAGACCTATAGTATCAGCGTAGAACAGGGCGCCCCTCTAGACCTATAGTATCAGCGTAGAACAGGGCGCTCCTCTAGACCTATAGTATCAGCGTAGAACAGGGCGCCCCTCTAGACCTATAGTATCAGCGTAGAACAGGGCGCTCCTCTAGACCTATAGTATCAGCGTAGAACAGGGCGCCCCTCTAGAGTCTAAAACATTAAAACTCTGTCTTTCACTTTCTCCATGTGGTGGCCAATAACTCGGCGGGTCTAAGTCACGTGATCTACCATTACTGTGATGGCCTGCGATAACCCGGGAGTCATATCACGACTGGAGGTTTTAGTCAAAGATATTTGAAAGCATAAGTTTTCAAAATAGTTTTAATTCTTGTGTGTGAGAGAGAAAAAAGGGGTGGGGTGGATCAATTTCTATTTTTAATTAAGAAATGGGTGGTGTTATCTGGTGGGGGTAAGTTTAGGGTCAAAATAAATAAATGACATCTTATGGTTACCTGGAGTTACCTCCACCTTGTATTGGATTATTCCCCGTGTATCCATTCAACAACGATTTCATTGTTGGTAGTTGCTAGACTTAAGTAGCCAGCTACTTTTACAACAATAGTGACGTGGCGGTTAAAGGTGCCAATTGGAAACAAAGACATATTTTGGATAGATCAATAAGTCTCAAATAGAGCATTTCCTTAAAGGTGGCCCCTGCCCGTATATACATGTGGCAAGATTCGATACTTCAAATCCACACAAATAAAAGTTGTCTACGTTTTTAACTCATGTCACGTCACCTATTAGCCATGCAACTGTTGCGTATCACGTGGTTTGATCCCCAGCAATCTGGCGCGGTACATGTCACGTCAAATGTTTTCACCACTGTGGCGCAACGACTGTTTGCATTAATCCGTCAATAAACAGTAACGCGCATTAGGCAAATAGCGCAATCACGTGCGCACCAAGTGAACGCGCTCATGCGGTCCATATGCCACATTGGCTATATACTATGTGTGACGTGTAACTGTACCCTGGCCAGATGGTTCATTCGTCTTTGAAAGAAATTCTCGCGTGTAACAAACAAATTTCATTAAACAGCAACACCACGGGCGAGTGCATACATTATTTCACCATTTGACCAGTTGGATGATCAAAGCCTTCTCAGTGTACGGTGTATGTAGTAATATTTGGAACTGGTACGTTTCATGTCAGGAAATTCCGGTGTCATGTCTTCCCGGCATCGCATGGCAGTTGTTATTGAACAAACTGACAAGACTTTCAGGGCTTCTTGTCACTGCATCTAACACAAATCAGTGTTGAGGGAACTGTTAAAACGAACAATCTTAGCATCAATTTGTTCGGTTTGTGTGGAGAAATGACCTCTCCAGTATCTCATGATCAATGTTGATATTAATCAAATAAAATTTGTGTTCCTGTAGATGTCATTCATAGGGAGGGCGAGGTAATAGATGATTGACATGTTGGCGTCTCTTGATATCCCTCCACCATTCAAAATATCCAACAAATACTGGGTGTTCAGGACTTAACGTACAAACACCAGGGAGGGTCATCTAAAATAAATTCAGCATTTCTTCCCTTAAGCTATCATTTATAAAGGGTGAGTTTTTATAGATATAAATTGGCTTGATTAAAAATGACGATGACAGACGGGATGAACAACATCCTCCTGGTCTACTCCATCATAACATTGGCTTAAAATGAAAAACATCTCTTCAATCTTCAGTTTTGGCTTTGCGCAAATCTCCTATTAGTGAAGTTTTGCAGAAATCTCCTGTCATTGAAGTTTGCAAAAATCTCCAATTATTATTATTTTTTATTTTTAGAAATCTCCTAATATTGAAGTTTTGAACCAGGTTACACTTAGCCCAACTCTCGATTGTCCACAATGGTCTGAGAACCCCTGGGGTGGGGGAGGGGGTCGCTATTTGACAATATGTGTTGTAATGGTAGACATCAGTAGTTGATTAGTTGTATTGTTTTAATTATATAGTCACATATAAATATATCTATATACAAGTACACATTTATATAACCTACATGATGGGTTGGGATTAAGCTCATGAGATTGCATTCAGTATGTCAACTATTATGTCAGGACCAGAGTCAATGATTGTCCAGTAGCAGATCATACACACTAGCATCGTAAACAACTGACCCCCCGACTCCAGGGATGCTAATATATGTCCATATGAAGGCTATCTTCAGAACCTAGAGATAGTCTGATATGTCCAGTATCAAATTCAGTTGTTATAATTATACAATCATTTCATAATGCGTCAAGAAATAGAACTCTTGATTCCTAGCGTGTTTACGTTATACAACAAAGGGGGGCAACTACTAAACATTGAAACAGATAAGAAAAACACAGGATTGTCTCAAAAATAATATACATCACAAGAGAATCAAACACTTGGTTGCCAATGACGCCATGAAAGCACAAGGTTACTTATGACGTCAAAGAAAAAAACCCGGTTACTAATGACACCATTAACACAACCGGTTGCTAATGACTCCACAAATGCACCCGGTTACCAATAATCCCAATAAAAACAACAGGTTGCTAATGACGTCATGAAAGCACCCGATTGCCAATGACGTCATGAAAGCACCCAGTTGCCAATGACGTCATGAAAGCACCCGGTGGCCAATGACGTCATGAAAGCACCGGTTGCCAATGACGTCATGTAAAGCGTTAAGTTGTAAATGGCATCATAAACAGAAACATTCCTCTCACATACCAACAGTTCCAATGACTGACATCTTGTTCTCACCAACCTTGACCCCAGACTGCACCTTTGAACTAATGAAGCGTATTTCATTGATACCAACATCAAGAAATGTCTCTAACGGCCTTGACATTTATGCCTTCCATGTGTAATGGGCAAAGGTCTCGTCGAACGTGGGACCTGTCTTCTGACCTTTAACTCTGTGTCTTCTTGACCTGCTCTTGGCACGACTCCTGGTCCCGCCGCTCTTTCTCCTCCTCCTTCGCCTCATCTCCTTCCTCTTCTTTCGTCGCCTCTCTCGCTCCACGTCACTCTCTAGCTCCGCTTGTTGTGCTTTCTTCTTTGAAACCTTTTTCTGATTCTTCATCTTCTTTTTAATGACCGGAGCGTCTGTCACCGGTTCTTCATCTTCCTTGCACACGCCTCTGAACTTCTTCTTGATGAGGACGCCTTTGTTGCACGACGCTATCTTCATATGGCACCTGCAGAAATCCACATACAATTGGGGAGTTGAATGTTCAGAAATAACCAGCTGTGTAATATTGTGTACGATTTTAATCACATAACTCACAACACTGCCATTACTTTATACAAGAGTAACATGCTAACGGTTCCCAAAACAACTGATCCCTGGACAAGTGAACTCACGACAGTTGAACACAAGACAAGGAAACACACAGGCAAGTGAGCACACAGACAAGTGAGCACACAGACATGTGAGCACACAGACATGTGAAGACACAGACAAGTGAACAGACTGCAAATATGTACCTTGAGAAATAAAGCTGTGTAATTAGACCAGGGGTCACCAAACTTTTCTCTAGGTGGGTCCGGTGGCTGGCAAAATGACTAACGCGAGCCGCATAACCATTGTAGATGAAAAACGTATTTAAATGTTTGCCTTCAATACTATTCAAGGGTCGCTGGAGTGTGTGTTTTTTATCAACAAAATAATATATTTAATTTTTTAAATATTTATTTGCTAAAAAGTTATTAAAGAATGTTAACTTGATAAAAAAAATATTGTTACATCTGACCAAGAGCGGACATGTGCGCACGAAAAGTATAAATAAAATAATTGAAAATAGCAAATTTTAGGCACTAAGCAGCGCGATTTTCCCACAATTGTGATGATCTAGAATTCTAAATGTCGAATTTAAATTGTATGAAAACTTCTGTTGTGCCATATGCTCCATCAAATACATTTATAATTCAAGTATCATTCAAGAAGGATCGGATGAAATGGAGTTGTGGGTTGGATCTGGCCCGCGGGCCGTAGTTTTGGTGACCCCCTTATATTAAACTATAAAGTTAAAGAAGGAGACAGTAAAGCTGTATAGTCTGTAGATCAATGATATAAAAGAAGTCCAGCTAACCTTGAAGGATATGTCTTCCCATCAGTACCACAGACTTCTCTTTTCTTGGCATTACGGCAGACATATGAACCAGGACAGGTGCACAGGGGCAGACCCTGAAATATAGCATCACAGAATAAAGTAAACATAAGTGAACTCAATAGATTGCCCTGAAATATAACATCACAGAATAAAGTAAACATAAGTGAACTCAATAGATTGCCCTGAAATATAACATCACAGAATAAAGTAAACATAAGTGAACTCAATAGATTGCCCTGAAATATAACATCACAGAATAAAGTAAACATAAGTGAACTCAAAAGATTGCCCTGAAATATAACATCACAGAATAAAGTAAACATAAGTGAACTCAATAGATTGCCCTGAAATATAACATCACAGAATAAAGTAAACATAAGTGAACTCAATAGATTGCCCTGAAATATAACATCACAGAATAAAGTAAACATAAGTGAACTCAATAGATTGCCCTGAAATATAACATCACAGAATAAGGTAAACATTAGTGAACTCAATAGATTGCCCTGAAATATAACATCACAGAATAAAGTAAACATAAGTGAACTCAATAGACTTCCCTGAAATATAACATCACAGAATAAAGTAAACATAAGTGAACTCAACAAACTGCCCTGAAATTAAGCATTACAGAATTAACATTAGTAAACTAAATAAGCTGCACTAGTTGACCCTTCAATCAGGGCCGGTCTTAGGCCACTGCAACCTATGCGGCGCAGTGGGCCTGCGCTTTCATAGGCCCAGCCTATCATAATTTTCACTTATTATTAATTTCTTATCCCTACCCAAATTGGGCCCCGCACAATCTGTTTCGCATACTAAGCCGTATAGGGCCCCCACAACTGCTAAGACCACCCTGCCTGCAATATAGCATCACAGAATTAAGATTCCTTTAGTTAAGTCAATAAGTTGCACCGCCTTTATGTGATCATGAATCATGAAAGGCTCGACTTAGGATATCTGGATAATAGAAAATTCATCACCTAGAACTAGAATGTATCCTATCGTTATGTTTGTGTTCATTAAATGGATCACATATGAACGTTGCGTTTTCTTGTGGATATGATAACAATTGATTTAAAGACCACCATGACATTTTGTTTGATGCATGTAAGTTCAGTAATTGTGGAGACAGATGACGTCATGTCTGCCGTAAGAGGCTGTAGGTTTGTAAAAAAAAACTTTATAAAACCGTTAGTGACCTCAGCGCTCGTCACGTGACGTCAGCCTTGGTCACGTGACCTCAAGACCTGCCACGTGACCTCAGCACTTGTCACATGACGTCAGCACTTGTCTGCAGAAGCCGACGGAACACCTTGATGCGGTAACCACGTTACAAATGTCAGTATTGTCAATGCGCAGGGTAAACCGGCGCCCCATTCGTCATGCACACTCGCGCCACCTGAGGCGCCAGCCAAACAGACAAAAGGTCAACGCGGTTTATGTTGTGGCCTAACACAGGGAACATAGGGCTTGACAGGTACAAACAGTTGTCACAGGGGCAGCAACTCTGTGGTGGCGTCATCACACGAAATAGTCCGTCTCACGACGGGGTACTGGTTCTTTACAGACTCTCATAGTGCATAGGTGGGTTCAATAATCTCATAGTGTATTGGTGGGTTCAATAATCTCATAGTGCATTGGTGGGTTCAATAATCTCATAGTGCAGTGGTGGGTTCAATAATCTCATAGTGCAGTGGTGGGTTCAATAATCTCATAGTGCAGTGGTGGGTTCAATAATCTCATAGTGCAGTGGTGGGTTCAATAATCTCATAGTGCAGTGGTGGGTTCAATAATCTCATAGTGCAGTGGTGGGTTCAATAATCTCATAGTGTAGTGGTGGATTCAATAATCTCATAGTGCAGTGGTGGGTTCAATTCTCATAGTGCAGTGGTGGGTTAAATAATATCTCTAAAAGGAAGCGTTCGTGGGCGTGGAACTGAATAATGGAAAATTCATCTTAAGGGGATAGCTGGGTAGGAAATGGCTGGTGAAGTTCCTGACGTGTGCCGTGTAGGTTTTTTTAATCGTAAGTTAATTAAATTTAGAAATGTTATTTTGTGTAAATTGTTTATGTAGTTTGTGTTTTCCAGTAGTTGTGCTGGGGCGCTGTGGCGCATGCGGCGCCCACTTTTTAGGGCACCTACGGCGCCCACCTTTTTCAAAAGCCCATCTAACTTGTCCTTGTATGATAAATACGTAATATTAAACTTACTGTAATGTACACAAATATTTTCAATTTTTAAAAAAAGCAGAGTGATGTCCCTTAGCGTTACGGTATGAGTGAGTCAGTGACAATTGAAGGTGTTTATATATATGATGAAGTATCTAAAAAATATTAATTTAGACATCTAAAAACTCTTTATACATATTTCAAGATAAAATTGTTTATACTGATCGACGGATATTGGTAATATAATGTAGATATTATGGTATTGAGATAGTATATCTTATAAGGACAGTCGTGTGGTAATAAGATAGTATATCTTATAAGGACAGTCGTGTGGTAATAAGATAGTATATCTTATAAGGACAGTCGTGTGGTAATAAGATAGTATAGCTTATAAGGAGAGTCTCTGGAGTTGTTAATGTATTACTATATCAGGACAGTACAGCGGTTATGACATTATTCGATAGGTGTGACCAGCATTGTTATAAAATCTCTGGACTTCTTGAATTGACGCGGTATATTGTATTGACGGCGGCTTAGAAATTATTCAAGTGTTTGCATTAAAAAAAAATAAATATATATATAAAAACAACCCACAAAAACACACTGTGTTATCATTTTCAGAGGCGACACTAGGGTTGGTGTCACTCAGTGCGGTAGCTCATGGTGTCACCCCTTACAACTTACCCCATAGACCTCCTACGAGTCTCCCAGTACCAAATAACGGAAACATACAGAATTTTACACTATGGTATCACCCCTTTTGATGGTGTCACCCCTTTTGATGGTGTCCTCCCTTTTGATGGTGTCACCCCTTTTGATGGTGTCACCCAGTGCGGTCCGCACCGCCCCCTCACCCGCATCCCCTTAGTGACGCCCCTTGGTTTGTTACATAGATGAGAAACTTGGTTCGTGTTGTTACATTTATCTAAATATTATGAATGACTTAAAAAAACAAACCCGTAAAAACAAAGTTTTTGACCATAAATCCCGTATATATGAGACATAACTAACAGTATTGATTATTTTCAAACATTTACAGACTGAATCTGTCTTAACTCAACTTTGCATCATAACCCTAGTGGGGGGGGGGAGGTGTGGGTGGGGGGAGGGGTGGGGGAGGGGTGGGTGGGGGGAGAGGGGAAAAGTCTGGTCACCGATTCGCTTGACCGAGCTCAGAGTGACACGTAAAATGTAAACAAAAGCGCCCGTCGCTTCGTTGGGTCGCCTCAATGCGTCAGCTCAAAATTTCACGTGGCAAAAAAACAATAACAAACCGTGAATTTAAATTACATACCTCATATAAGGATAAACTAAAAATGCATTAATATAATTACGGTACGTTCGATCGATCTGAAATTTTGATACGATGCATTGTTAGGTTAGACGGGTCTGTGTGCCAAATTTCAGTTTGATCGGATCATGGGAAGTGGGTCATTTGTGACTTTTGTTTTTCCGCCCGCCGAGCCCAAGACAGAGAGAGACGGCCGCGAAGTTAATATAAGGGATTTAAATAAAACAAACCCGTAAAAACAAAGTTTTTGACTATAAATCCCTTATATATGAGACATAACTAACAGTATTGATTATTTTCAAACATTTACAGACTGAATCTGTCTTAACACAAGTTTGCTTCATAACCCTAGGGGGGAGGGGTGGGTGGGAGGGGGAGAGGGGAAAAGTCTGGTCACCGATTCGCTTGACCGAGCTCAGAGTGACACGTAAAATGTAAACAAAAGCGCACCGTCGTTTCGTTGGGTCGCCTCAATGCTCAAACTTTCACGTGGCAAAAAAACAATAACAAATCGTGATTTTAAATTACATACCTCATATAAGGATAAACTAAAAATGCATTAATTTAATTACGGTACGTTCGATCGATCTGAAATTTTGATACGATGCATTGTTAGGTAAGACGGGTCCGTGTGCCAAATTTCAGTTCGATCGGATCATTGGAAGTGGGTCATTTTTGACTTCTGTTTTTCCGCCCGCCGAGCCCATGAGATGATGAGAGAGAGACAGACAGAGAGAGAGACAGAGACGGCGGTGAAGTTAATATAAGGGATTTAAAAACAAACTAAATGAATTTACTGGATGTTTTACTTTGATGGGTAGATGATTTACTTACATGATCTTCTTAGATGATTTACCTACATGATCTTCTTAGATGATTTACCTACATGATCTTCTTAGATGATTTACCTACATGATCTTCTTAGATGATTTACCTACATGATCTTCTTAGATGATTTACTTACATGATCTTCTTAGATGATTTACCTACATGATCTTCTTAGATGATTTACTTACATGATCTTCTTAGATGATTTACTTAAATATTTTACTTAAATATTGCTTTTGATGTTTTATTTTGATATCTCTGTTTAAACATAAACACACCAGGACGACTTAACGACAATTATTTACCTGCATGTTCTCAACACAAACTTTCATTTTGGGGCACTGCACCTGGTCACACGCTTTACCTGAAACAAAATGAGGACAGGATCAGACAACTCGTCAAATTCATGTTTATTGACCCAGACTCCTTTGCGATTTCCCAAAGTTTAAACATAAAAATTGTGTTTATGCTTGAGAAAGAAATTAATTGTAGTAATAAATGTGTGTTTAATGAGGATAATTTGTCAATTGATGTTAGTTTTTAGATGTACGTCCGTCAATAATTGTGTTTCCATAAAGATATATTCTAGCAGTCCAGATGTTACAATTCATGGCCCAAATAGCAATTCTCAGTCAATTATTGTGAGTGCACCTCAGTAACTTTCTTGTGGCCTTTAAAAATGTATAGTGTATTTTTATAAATGTGTATTTATAGGTATATCATCTTATCCGGCCTCTATTATCACTGCTTACATAAATATGGCATGCAATGGTAAACATGTTCCCCACCTTTACTTCGTTTCAATTACAACTATTTATTCATGTTTATTAATTTATAAAAACCATCCTATAATCAACTAATTTGCCGTCATTAAATGACGTCACGCGATTTTGGCTGTCCCCCCCCCTTCCGCCCTCGTCACACGTCGTCACAAGAACTTAGACCTCTTCTTCACTATGACGTTGTAGGTATTTGTTCGCGCATCATTCTGCGAATGTCAAAATTCCACGCAAAAACCATCGTGGTGATATTAATAGCACATTATTGGCCCCAGCGGTGATGTTTTTTCGAGTGGTTTTCTTATAAAAGCGTCATCTGGTTGTACCGTATACCGATTATTTTTCCAAACAAATCGATACCTTTTTTGAGTGATTTTAAATTTTTGAACGGTTTTGCGTTAGTTATAACATCCACTATGTAATCAAAGAAATAATGTGGGAATCCGTTAATTAAGATATAAATTACGAAAAAAAAATTTCACCTTGGTTTTCCCCCTTAAAAAGAAAAAGGGTGGTTGTCGGAATAGATTGCACTTTTCAAATGCGCCCACTAATACCGCCCCTAAATATGTGCCGCCAGGGGCGGGCCGCCCCCACCGCCCCCCTCTAGCTACGCCACTGTGGTGCATTATTCCAACACTCGCTGGCATCTTTTAACCATCAATATACATTCAATCTTACAGCGAGCGGCAAGAAACACTCATCTCATCTTGTAAAAATTATGTTGTTTGTATTTTTTTTTGACACAACATGTTTATTTTTTTAAAAAATCATTTTTGTGGTGTCGAAAATAAATAAAAAATGGACACAGATATTTATTTACATAAAACAACAAACAAATTATACAGAAAACTTTTAAAAACTTTCGACAGGAAAAAAGAAACTAAATACCAATTGTATTTATTTGCCCACCTACGTCCGTATGTGAGTCTACAGTTAACCCTCGTGTTGGGTGTCTACGCTCGAAACATTAACAATTAACGACAGGTCCGAAAATAACCGCAGTAATGATCGACATAACAACTAAAGCATGATAAGAAAGGTAAATAAATCAACAGGGGTAATTAAGTGTTTGCACGTGCAAGGCACCGCCCAACACCGATTGTGTTTATTCACCATGGATACGAGAATACCAGGCTGAAAACAGCTTCGGCGAGTCTGCAAGTGTCATTAGTATCCAGATTAGATCGTAACAAACCTTCCTCGTCTGTTCAAATCGTTCGGACGTCACGTGGGTGTCTTCAAACCCCAAAAAAAAACAAAAAAAAACTAATTCCCGAAACTAAATAAAAACAAACACACTCACAAAAATAATGTTTGGTAGCAGTATCAGACATTAAAAAAAGAACAAAACACGACAAACATCAGACAGGATGTTTCTACATATTGTACACACACACACACACAATTCGTCTAATTAGAATACATTCATGGTAAATGACTCATACTATAGCAGACAATGTTCCCTCTAAGGTTCCTTGATTCTTTGCAAAGTAACAAAACTCATGTGCAAAGTTGCATAGCATCCAATTTTTCCTCAATATTTTACACAATTTTCTGCGCGGCGTCGGTCAGATATCTGTGGTGTCTAAGGTGTATGGTGTCCAAAGTGTGTGGTGTCTAAGGTGTGTGGTGTCTAAGGTGTGTGGTGTCTAAGGTGTCTGGTGTCCAAAGTGTGTGGTGTCTAAGGTGTGTGGTGTCTAAGGTGTGTGGTGTCCAAACTGTGTGGTGTCTAAGGTGTGTGGTGTCCAAACGGTGTGGTGTCTAAGGTGTGTGGTGTCTAAGGTGTGTGGTGTCTAAGGTGTGTGGTGTCTAAGGTGTGTGGTGTTTAAGGTGTGTGGTGTCTAAGGTGTATGGTGTCTAAGGTGTGTGGTGTCCAAGGTGTGTGGTGTCCAAGGTGTGTGGTGTCCAAGGTGTGTGGTGTCCAAGGTGTGTGGTGTCTAAGGTGTGTGGTGTCTAAGGTGTGTGGTGTCTAAGGTGTCTGGTGTCCAAAGTGTGTGGTGTCTAAGGTGCGTGGTGTCTAAGGTATGCGGTGTCTAAGGTGTGTGGTGTCTAAGGTGTGTGGTGTCTAATATGTGTGGTGTCCAAGGTGTATGGTGTTTAAGGTGTATGGTGTCTAAGGTGTGTGGTGTCCAAGGTGTGTGGTGTCTAGGGTGTGTGGTGTCCAAGGTGTGTGGTGTCTAAGGTGTGGTGCCTAAGGTGTTTGGTATCTAAGGTGTGTGGTGTCTAAGGTGTGTGGTGTCTAAGGTGTGTGGTGTCTAAGATGTGTGGTGTCTAAGGTGTGTAGTGTCTAAGTTTAGTGGTGTCTAAAGTGTGTGGTGTCCAAGGTGTGTGGTGTCTAAGGTGTGTGGTGAGCTGATGAACAAAACGCAGGTGATCCAAACAGATACACTTACAATCAAAATAAAACCTATTTGTCCTTTAAAATACCTGAAATGAAAAGAACACACGTCTCTCACACAGCAGAAATCAAACTAGACGTGTTAAAGTGAGCGGCCTCTGAGGAAAAGATCATGTTGGAAAGTAACCAATCAGTGAGCTATTCTCTTTCTGTTGTGGGGCGCAATTTAAAAAACAAAATTCCCTGGGAACAGTGTCGTCGTTATTAACCAAACATACCCACACATACAGGCATGCACATAAGCACACATACAGGCATGCACATACGCACACATACAGGCATGCAAATACGCACACATAATGGTATGCATATACGCACACATAAGGCATGCACATACCCACGCCCACACCTACGGGCATGCACATACACACACATACAGGCATGCATATGTGCACACACTTACATGACTAATTTAACTGTAATAACTTCCACTAAAAACAATTTTAAAATAGGACAAAAATATGAATTTAAATAATGAAAGCAAAATATTTTCAAACGTTGTAAATAAGCTTTATTTGTGGTCTAGACTCTAGAGCGTCTGCAACCACTCAAATAACGTAACAGTAAATGTAAAATTTGGCCAGAAATACCCGGATGTTAAATTAAAATCTTCCCGCCATTGAATTTTAAAAAATGTCTAGATAATATTACGTAATAGCTTGGCACCATTAAATTAAAATAATAATAATAATAATAATAATAATAATAATAATAATAATAATAATAAAACTTCAAGGAAGTACTCATGCTGTAAATATGCTTGTTCCTACGCACACAAAATTCCTTTCACCTAATATCGGTAACTTGAAAAAGACAAAATCATTATCATCAATATACATAATTTGCAATCTCTGTCACGTCTGTAGTGTCTGTCCGTGACGCTACTAATTTTAGAAAGAAGCGCACCAAATTACTGCACCAATGCATCAAAAGGTGTGCAAAATAGAGATGCGCTGTAAAAAAAATTATATGACGTCATTGTTTTAGCTCATATTTTAATTTTAGAAAAGGGATCAATGTAAAAAGAGGATTTGATGATGGTTAATTATAAAATCAAAAACAAAGGGGGCGCCCTAGGTGCCCTACAACTCCTATTATAGAATACTTTGTGTGCATTTCTGAAAGTTTAATATTTCGTAATTATCAAACAAAGACAAGTTAGTTGGGCTTTTGAAAAAGGAGGGCGCCGTAGGCTCCCTAAAAAAAGTGCATTTTTTCAAAATAAATAGATTTCAGCTGAAAATTTCCGTCATTTTTGACGGGTAATACACTAGTATTTCATATATTTTCAAGTTAAAAAAAACAAATCCACTTTCATTCAGTGACTAAAGTTTTATTTTAGCTCATTATTCGGCTCCAATGTAAAAAATCAAACAAAACCTTAGGCTTTATAAAAAGAAACCTTTAAAAATGTAATAAAGATATAAAACTAAAATGCTATCTCACTTTGGTGAGACCTGTACTAGAATATGCATCTTCTGTATGGGACCCATCCACCAAAGAAAACATTGATAAACTAGAACAAATCCAAAAAAGAGCTGCCAGATTCATTACTGGAAAATATTCAAAACTGACTAGAATAACACCATTAGTTAAATCATTAAACCTTGAAACACTAGAGGATAGAAGAACCAAGAGTAAAGTAGTAATCATACATAAAGCAATTAACTCTAATTTAGAAATACAACACAAAGATAACTTAATACAACCCTCAGATAGACATAAGGATAAAAACACCTTTCTTATTCCGTATGTAAGAACAAACTCATACAAATTTTCGTTCTTCCCGTCCGGAATTCGGGCGTGGACTGGGTTGCCTGAAGAAACCAGGAAAGCCAACACTTTATCAACATTTAAAACTCTAATAAAGAATGCAGGACTAAACACAAACCATAGATAAGCGTAGGACGCAATAATCTCAATAATCTTCTGTATAGAAGGAGCGTCTGAAACAGATAAGATAAAATCTAACGTTCAATGTTATATCAGCGTCGGACATTCTGCCCACATTATTTGTGTCCGTTTCCTTTGTCACTGGATGCATGGAGGCAAAGTAAGGGAGGTAATTTTCTTTTGTAAGTCTTTCTACACTTTTCCAGGATATGTCTGATGCTGTACCAAAAAAACACAAAAAATAAATAAATAAATAAAATTTTAAAAAGTATATTTAATGCTTAGTTTCACTGTTGCTGTTAACTTTAAGACTTGTCATTCTGTGTGGTGAACTAATGAAGGGGAATCACTAAGAAATGAAAACTTTGTTTCACGTCTGGTGTTTTAAATGTTTGAGTTCTCCCTGATCATAGCGACTAAATGGAAAAACAAACGTGACAACTCCTGGGTGGCAGGAAATTCTTCACGCAGCAGCGGTTCTCTGAACTTTTCTACCTGAGGAGCCCGGATGGGAATTTGTAAATCTAGATATGTCTGTGTGTTACGGTAGTTGGACATGTGTCTGCGTCTTACGGTAGTTGGACATGTGTCTGTGTCTTACGGTAGTTGGACATGTGTCTGTGTCTTTCGCTAGTTGGACATGTGTCTGTGTGTTGTTACGGTAGTAGGACATGTGTCTGTGTCTTACGGTAGTTGGACATATGTCTGTGTGTTACGGTAGTTTGACATTTAGTTAATCGTTATGATCTTGCTGACAATCATGTTATATAGAAATCTTCTTTTCATTAGTTAAGATGTTGCTGAAAGTAGTGTGGTATTTAACTTTAAATGACAATCTGCTAAACAAAAATAAGATGTGAATTTCAGACTGTAAATAAATTAGACACATCCATAGGGGAGAGAATCCTTGGCGTAACTGAGGGACGGAAAGACGGGGGAGTTAATTGCTCGCAAGGGGGAAAAAACATGGTTGATTGAATGTGCACGAGTCGTCAAAGACCAGCAATAAAACTAATCTGAATTGCCCGGATGAGTGGCAAACATCCAGTGTAGTGTACCTTGTAGGGTTGTTGTGGTGTTCAAACGAAAGATTGCGTCTGAGAGAGTCGGTAAGTCAACACTGACTGGAATCATTGGTTGCTGAGTGGCTGCTTTGATAAAAACACATTTCAAGCACTCAGAACTTCCTCGAGAAGAGATTACACGAGAACATTCATGACTCAAATCTGATCATGACGCAGATCTTCAAATGTGGCTACTTGAGATATACTGGGGGAGGGAGAATTGAGGTGAGGGAGGGTGTAAATAAAATGGTGTGGAGGGTGCAGAATTTGGGTGATGGAGAGGGAATAAAATGGTGTGGAGGGTGGAGAATTGAGGTGATGGAGAGGGAATAACATGGATGGATGATGGAAAGAAGGGGACTGGAGGATGACAAGAGAGAGACTTGAGCATAAAGGAAGAGGTGTTGAAAGAAGGTGGAGAGACGTTGGAGGACGGGGTTTATTCTGTCGACATGACGGTTTCATGAGATGTGATGAACTTTTAGATGTTGTACTAACGTTAAATTCATTGAGAGCAAATCGGTCGGTATAAATGTACTGGCGTTTTAGATGCTTTACTATACAAATAATGTTTACGTAAAAGTTTTTTTAAAAACAAAATTATCTGATATTGAGGTTTCTGCTTGTCTCTATACTTTAAAGTCTTGACTAGTCATTTTGTATTTAAGTTTCTCCATGTCATGGTCTTTAATGCATTATTTCACAGTTTTAGATTGACTTGCGAACACACATCATTTTACAAAAATCTCCTGTATAAAGCCATTCGATATAAAGTGTCAAATATTGAGCTTTTCGATTAACAATTTCATTGGCCATGTATAAGAATTGAGATTGTAGTATTACATATACCAAGATTTAACTCCGAATGAGGCCATCTTTGTGTTTACTTTAATGTTGTTTCTTCACTGACGATAAGAATATACTTATGGTATAACAATTATAAAGTGTAAAAATACCGTTTCCAAAGATATTCTAAAACCCTGTCCATCATACCAAAGGACACACAAGTCTGCCAAAGGACACACAAGTCTGCCAAAAGACACACACGTCTGGCAAAGGACACACAGTCCGGCAAAGGACACACAAGTCTGCCAAAGGACATACAAGTCTGCCAAAGGACACACAAGTCTGCTAAAGGACACACAAGTCTGCCAAAAGACACACACGTCTGTCAAAGGACACACAAGTCTGCTAAAGGACACACAAGTCTGCCAAAAGACACACACGTCTGTCAAAGGACACACAAGTCTGTCAAAGGACACACAAGTCTGCCAAAGGACACACAAGTCTGCCAAAAGACACACACGTCTGCCAAAGGACACACAAGTCTGCCAAAATACACACACGTCTGCCAAAGGACACACAAGTCTGCCAAAGGACATACAAGTCTGCCAAAGGACACTCAAGTCTGCCAAAGAACACACATGGATGCCAAAGGACACACAAGGCTACCAAAGCACATGTCTAATATGATGAGAATGGCCCTCGTCGATCACGACGGATATACAACATTTCCTACCGTCCTCAATACATGTGATTGGTGAAGATTTGACGCCCTACATTTTGGATTGGATTAAATAAACGTCTCTAGTTATTATTGGATACACAAGTTTTATGGACATCATTATAAGTTGCATAACATTTTTTTTTAAACCTTCGAAAGCGTCATTTCATTGCCTAAAGCGGTGGTCCCATGCCAAGATATAGGGCTTTTGTTGTGATGGAGGCGGGATTGATTCGATTCCCGTAAAAAAGTATTTAAATTTAATATTTATTCCTGTTTTTGCAATAATGAGGGCGAAACAAAGACTTTTTCTTTATTTAGCTTTGTTTCCATAAATGTGCTGTTTTATTCAACTAACGAGATCAATTTTCCAATATAAAATGTTTTCCTTATTTTCTGTTGGCTTGATTGTTTAAAAAAACATCCACGTGATTACAATGTGCTACAACCATTTGAATGACAAGGTGAACAGTGTGCTCCGGTGTAATATAAATCACGTCAAATGTGTGAAATGTGTAATGTTAGGCACCAGGGTCGGCCTTAGGCATAGGCAAACTAGGCAGCCGCCTAGGGCCTCCGATAAGTGGGGGCGTCGCACAGGAATCATAGAAAAATATATTTAAAGAGCTAACTACGACCAAGGTCAAAACAACCGAAACCACCCAATCAGTGCAATACCTTTACCCGCTGATTATTTTTAAATAGTGCATGTTTAAAATGTAATATTTAAAAATGTAAATTCCTCTGTCCAGACACATTTTCACAAGATTGACAAAGGTGTAACCTAACTTTAAAGCCAAATATACAACTGTTGAATAGCAAACGTTGTAGGTAGTAAGCATTTAACATTTAAAATTTAAATAATGTTGTAAGTAGCAAAATATAAAAACGACTCTAAGCATGGGTTTGGATGTAAAAAAATGTGTTTCAATAAAATTATTTGACGAAATTAAGCTGAAACTTCACAGATTTCTCAGAGTATACAATTTTTCAACCAGACAATGGAAATTTTTTGGGATTGGTTTAATTTTTAGGAAAGTACGATTCATGTTTGGATTTTCATTTACGACGTATAAAAATCAAAGAAAATAATGTTCAAAATTCGAAATATTATTCCATCATTTTGGACTGCACACCTGATGCTGGTCACCAAGAGCAAATGACTATGATTTTGAGAATATGCAACATTGTGAGTACGCCAGTAGAAATCAATGAATATTTTGTGGGATTCATGGCAGTCGACGAATTTATGTTTCCAGAACTGCAGTGGCCGAGGGTATGAAAATGGAGCGAATATGAAAGGCTGCAACCGTGGTGAACAAAAACGTCTACTTTGAACTCAATCCAAAATCATTTTATGTGCCATGCGGATGTCACAGTCTCAATCTAATTCTTGGAGACATGGTGAAATCTTCAGTGGTTGCAACGACACTCTTCGGAGTTTTGCATCAAATTTTGTTTTGTTTTGTGCTTCAACTCATGATGGACGATCTTGAACACTCGTGTAAAAAATCTGACAGTAAAGCCTATTTCCGATACACGCTGGGAATACAGGCTCGATACTGTTAAAGCTGTTCGTTATCAAACAGCATAAGTGTACGATGCATTGGTGGAAGTGTCTGAAAATGTCAACGATCCAAAAGCAAGGACCGAAGCAACTGGATTGGCGAGGCAACTAAAAATAAAAAAATTCCAGTAACTTTAGTCATCTGATACGATTTATTTTTTTGAAATGAAAATGATCAGCAAATTGATGCAATCGAAAGACATGCAATTTGACATTGCACTGGAATGTATAAAAAGTGCAACCGTGTTCATGAAAAAATACAAAGAAAATGGATTTGTATCAGCTCAAATTTCGGCCAGAGAATTGGCTCAAGAATTAGAGATGGAACCAGATGAAATCATATGTCCAGATACCAGCTTAACACGACGGAAAGTGCACAACCAGTTCGTCTACGAAAGCATCTATAGATGAATCATTGACAGATTCAAAAGAAAAATATCGAGTGGAATTTTTTTAATGTTTTGTTAGATCAAGCAGTTATGTCATTGACTGCACGTTTTGAACAAATGGAACGTCACTTTGGTCTTTTTTTATTTCTGCACAACATTAAAAAAAAATTGCAAAATTCGACCAAAATGATTTGATGAAATGTTGCATGGATTTGAATATTGCGCTCACCGATGCATCTGGTTCATATATTGGTCCGAAGGTTTTATGCAGTGAATTGAAAATATTTTCCAACATTGTTCTAGATACTGTTTGATCTTCTCTTGATGCTTTACGATTTATTTGTGATCATGGTTTGAATACTGCTGTTCCAAATGTCGATATAGCCCTTTGTATAGCAATGACAATTCCGAATATCATTGCATCGGGGGAAAGAAAAATTTTCCAAGTTGAAATTATTATTTTTTAAATTTGAGAACGACTATGATGCAAGAACACCTGAACAGTCTGGTAATGATATCTATCAGCAGTCTGGTAATGATATCTATCGAACGAGATATCTTCCAGTCTCTGGATTATTCACAATTTTTTGCAGACTTTGCTGCCATCAAAGCAAGAAAAGTTGATTTTTGTTGAAGGTTTATGACATCTGCACGAATATTGTATAAATTTCAGTTATTTGTTGATTAGATATAAATATAGGTAGTTTTTAAGGATGTGTGTAATTTTATTCTTTCCGTATTTATTATTTATTTTTCTCTTACATTTAGGGCCACCAAACTCACTTCGCTAAGAGCCACCAAATTCACTTCGCCTAGAGCCACCAAATTCACTTCGCCTAGAGCCACCAAATTCACTTCACCTAGGGCCTCCAATTCCCTAAGGCTGGCCCTGTAGGCACATAACACTTTCAGCTTTTCCCTTGTTACAAGTATAATGTACAGTTTAATGAAACATTCATTCATTCATGGTTATTATTTTATCGCGTTGATATGAGTTCTCATAAAAGCTTTACATTAATAATTTATTCCTCCATGGAATTGTCATCGTGGAATTGTCATCGTGGAATTGTCATCCTGGAATTGTCATCGTGGAATTGTCATCGTGGAATTGTCCGCGTGGAATTGTCATCGTGCGATTTGAAAGGAACATTGACGTCATAGCGGCTTTAGCTTTGGGAAATTTTTATTTCATCTTTTTAAAATATTTGTTTAATATTCTTATTAATAACAGTTTGTATGAAAATAATTCAAAACGTAACAAGAAATACTTCCCTACCCTACCTCTGATTTCGTTGTACATGTATATTTATCTATCCTTCATATAATTATCATAAAAAATATTTCTATACAGTCAAATCTATTCAATATTTAGGAAACTCAATGAAAGCTCAACAGAACAACTATAAAATTTTAGGGAAAAAATAAAATAGACAATTCATTTGGCAGTTTGTTATTTAAATGAACCTTCTTTCAAAGTCAATTGACATGCACTATTTCTTGAAGCGGTACGTTACAGTCCCTAGGGCCGGCGCACTCCCATCCAGAGGGCGTTTCTTATAACATGGCGGCGTAAAGAAAACCAAAGCTCGGCGTCGTTGTTTGTTTTGACAACTGTCGGCTGCCGCGCGTGAGGACATCAAAGCAGATCTATTGACTCAAGTATTGGGAGCAGGACTCAGTTAACGGTTATGCTGCACTTAATTCCACGACTGCGTTACAAAATAAAGACAATTTTTCTACAGAGCTCTTCAGTTACCCCTGGCCTAGATGCGATCCTAATTGGGATTTTCATCGGACGAAACTAGGTCAGGACACATGTGTCATGGCCAGAAAGACAATTAGTATAGAGATTGGGTTATGACGTTTTCCGGTCTTAGAAATGACAAGCCCTATATAATATTTTGTGTACAATATAGATCACCCAGAAAGAAATAACAAGATTGATAGAGATGTCGTCTATGAAACATCTTGATATACCGTATGGGAATCATGCTCTACAAAAACTAGAAATAGAAAGTTACCATGGAAAAATGAACACTACGTTATTTTGTTTTCCCTCGACTTCCACACATATTATAATATTTATATAATCAAAATGTTCCATATCAATTTAAGTTTAGTGGTTTTTTTTAATTAGATGACAAATCCTGGATCTTTCCAGGATGAACCATTTTCTTGTCATAGCTCAATACAAAGTTTGTGTTTGTAAATATATGAAAATATAGATGATATTTTTCCTACAACTATCGTTCATCTTGTCTGTGACAAAATTTTTGTTTTCATGTTTTTTTTTCAAGTCCTTGATTGATTTGACATTGACAGACATCATAGACAGAAATAGACAGACGTGCGAGTCTCAGGGAGGATA
The DNA here is from genome assembly GCA_944989445.1 of Ampullaceana balthica. Lineage (NCBI taxonomy): Eukaryota > Metazoa > Mollusca > Gastropoda > Lymnaeidae > Ampullaceana > Ampullaceana balthica. Next base: position 1,356,779 of record CALYLW010000058.1, read on the forward strand.
TTTAGACACCCCTTAAAAGATTGGGGTCACCCGACAGCCCCCCACCCCAAATTCTCCCACTACAGACAGGGGTTATAAACTGCGTCAACAACAACCCCTATGTTTATACGACCTGAATGTTCAAAGCAAAGATAAAACAGAGATAGTTGCGTCCCTTTGTTCTGCTGAGTTCGGCGACAGTCAAGTTTAAAACAACTGTGAGACAGACATGTCTGATAGGGGCTCTGAGACAGACATGTATGATAGGGCCTGTGAGACAGACATGTCTGATAGGGGCTGTGAGACAGACATGTCTGATAGGGGCTGTGAGACAGACATGTCTGATAGACCTGTGAGACAGACATGTCTGATGGGGGCTGTGAGACAGACATGTCTGATGGGGGCTGTGAGACAGACATGTCTGATGGGGGCTGTGAGACAGACATGTCTGATGGGGGCTGTGAGACAGACATGTCTGATGGGGGCTGTGAGACAGACATGTCTGATGGGGGCTGTGAGACAGACATGTCTGATAGGGGCTCTGAGACAGACATGTATGATAGGGGCTGTGAGACAGACTTGTCTGATAGGGGCTGTGAGACAGACATGTCTGATAGGAGCTGTGAGACAGACATGTCTGATAGGGGCGTCTCCTTGATAACAAATGACCTTTTAGCACTTTCCCCCTGGGAGCTCCTCTGCCTGTTCCATAAAACAACATGGACATTGACTTCATGTAATGGGCTCTCTGTGCCAGGTCCATCATTACAATATAAGTCTGGTGTTAACTTTTTTACCCTATGAACCCATCCGATCTCTTCACTTAGACTTGACAGACTAGTTTACTTTAACATGACATCTGGTTTAATTAATAACGGCATCTGGTTATTTCAAGAAGATATATGCTTAACTTAAAGATGCAACCCTCTTACATTCAAGTAATTAACTTATTAAATCCCTTATATTAACTTCACCACCGTCTCTGTCGTTTGTCGTCTGGCAGGCGGAAAAACAAAAGTAACAAATGACACACTTCCCGTGATGCCATGGAGCTGAAATTTTGCACATAGCTCGTGTCACCTAACAATGCATCGTATCAAAATTTCAGATCGATCGAACGTACCGTAATTAAATTAATGCATTTTTATTTTATCTCTATATAACATGTGTAATTCAATTTCACAGTTTGTTATTGTTCTTCTTCCCCGTGCCAGTTGAGTCCACGCATTGACGCCACCCGTCGATGTCCACACCCCCTACCCCCGGTTTTAAAGCCAAGGGAAATCATTTGGTTTCAGTCTGTAAATGTTTGTCGCGTTTGAACATAATCAATACTTTTAGTTATGTCTCATATATAAGGGATGTATAATAAAAAAAACAGTGTTTTTATGGGGTTGTTTAATTTTAAGATGAACTCTGTAAGGGAGATTTTTATTGGTGTACAACTTTTGTAAACCTCCTTGCGGAAAAACTTAAATGTAGTGTCACCAACATAATTATTGTTTATTGATGAGATTACGATTATTAATGATTAAATAGAATTATAGATACATTCGTTGAGTTTTGAATTCCTTTTAGAATACTTGAGCAATTCAGAAATTAATTACCTGAAGTAAAAGTAATTGTAAAGTAAATAGACGAAACTCATTTTAAGGTGTCAGTAAACAAAAGAATTAACTCTAACTATTGATTAAATAAGGTGAAGTCTTGTTTGCACTCTGTGCGCTCACAATCACTTATGTTATCAAATAAATGTGGTCCTTTAGTGTTCAAGTATGCAAAGAATTTAAAGAATGTCGAGTTGTATTATCAAATAACATTATAACCCCGTAGACAAGAACAGTGAGTGGTCTGTTTATGTTGTTGTTATGTAAGTTCTATGTTGATTCTACGCCCCACACCGACCGCCATCGTATCTAGGAACTCCGTTCAGAACAAACGCTTCATTTTTTTCTTTAGCGTAAAGCGTGAAGTTTACTTCAGCCGAGACAAGCAAACAGCTAGTGTTTGGCGGTGTTCATCTCCTTTGGTTGGCGGTGTTCATCTCCCTTGGACTATCTGCCGTACACCAAAACACCGCACCACTCGAGGCTCAAGTACTAATAGATAACTCTACTTAGCCGGACCACACCCGTTATTCATGTATCTAAGTTCGAGTGTACAAGTTAAGTCCCCTGTTGCTGGGGGAGCGTCAACATTGAGCAAGGCGCCATTTTCTTTCGGATTATCGTCTGCTGTTGTAGGATTTGGTTAAACTAACAAATCCGTCCGTCCCTGACAATGGGGTGACAATCATTGGGGAGGGACGGGGTTTGTATTGTTCTTGTTTGCGTAAGAGCATGCTGTAAGCCATGGTTTGTGATGATTAGGTTTGGTCGTCTGTTGAGTTACTATGAAAGATTTCCAATGAGAGAAAGGTTTGCAATATTTAAGTTTAGCCGTCTGTTGAGTTTGTTTGAAAATTTTCAATAAGAGAATGGTTTGTAATAATTAGGGTTGCTCATCTGTTAAGTCTTTAAAAGTATTTCCAATAAGAGAATGGCTTGTAACGATTAGGGTTGCTCATCTGTTAAGTCTTTAAAAGTATTTCCAATAAGAGAATGGCTTGTAACGATTAGGGTTGCTCATCTGTTGAGTTTGTATGAAAGATGTTCATTAAGAAATTTAAAAACCCGTTTAAAAAAACAAGTTTTTTTTTACTATAAATCCATTATATAGGAGACATAACTAAAAGAATGTTCATTATAATACGCAGCGCAAGACAATCCAAAAATCCAAAATTTTAGTTATGTCTCGTAAAACATGTTTAATATAATGCGCACCGATCGGAAATATATTTTTAAAAATTATTTTCAATATAATACGCACCTTATTGCGCGACAGAAAATGTTGTTCAATATAATGTGCACCTCGACACTCTAGCTGCTAGAGTCTAGCACACAAATTAACATGTTACATAGATATAAATAAAATAATCTAAAAATTATTTAATTTAATTACAGTACATTCGATTTCTCTGAAATTTTGACACATCATTTTTAGCATCGGCACGAGTCTGCCTGCAAAATTTCAGCTCGCTAGTATACGAGGAAATTGTTAAAAATCGATCCAAAGTTTTTTCGGCAAGCAAGGCCGCAAACAGACCCCAAAAGTTAATATAAAGGATTTAATTTTAACAAACTTAAAAAGATACAAGTTTTTAACTATAAATCCTATATGTACGAGACATAACTAAAAGAATGTTCATTATAATACGTAGCACAAGACAATCCAAAAATCCAAAATTTTAGCATGTCTCGTAAAACATGTTTAATATACGTGTAATGCACACCGATCGGGAATATATTTTTAAAAAGTATTGTCAATATAATACGCACCTTATTGCGCGACAGGAAAGGTTGTTCAATATAATACTCACCGCGACACTCTATCTAAAAAATTACCATGTTACATAGAGATAAATAAAATAATCTAAAAATTCAATAATTTAATTACAGTACATTCGATCGATCTGAAATTTTGATACATCGTTTTTATCATCGACACGAGTCGGCCTGCAAAATTTCAGCTCGCTAGCTTACGAGAAAGTGGTTTAAAATTCGATCCAAAGTTTTTTTTCTGCACGCAAACAAACAATCAAGGGCTCAAACAGAAACCACAAGTTAATATAAAGGATTTTTTAAAAAAGGATTGCAATTAATAGTGTTTGGTTGTCTGTTGAGTTTGTATGAAAAAAGTCCAATAAGAGAAAGGTTTATAAGGATTAGGTTTGGTTTTCTCCGTGTTTTTATAAGAAAAACCAATTAAATAAGCCTTTAGTCTTGAATCTCTTCTGTTGCGTTTGTTTGATATGGGATCTGCAAAATGATAATAGTTTGTAATGTTTACTTTCGGTCGTCTGTAAGAAGAGGTAGAACTACGTGTACCGATATTGTTTTTAGTGTAGTCCCAGCAGTCTAAACCAGCCAGAGTGTTTACTGAGAAAACTTGGTTTGGAGATTGTGTTGTTCTTGTTTTATTGGCTTGGATGAAACGTGTTTTCTCACTGTCTGCGAATTTTATAGTGACACACCCATCTCCACACATTGACATGACCTATGACCTTACCATATGAGACGTTGTTGTGTTGTTATTAATAGCTAATTATTATTTTTTAAATGACCAAAAAGCGGATGACTTGTGATAGCTGTTTTGAGTCAGACATGAAATGAGTCTCCTAATTTTGTATGCGCCTAAATGCCGCCTAATCACTTAAGATATAGCTCAAGTACATTTTGTCTTAATCTTACATTGGTAGGTGTATGTCATTGGTAGGTGTATGTCATTGGTAGGTGTATGTCATTGGTAGGTGTATGTCATTGGTAGGTGTATGTCATTGGTAGGTGTATGTCATTGGTAGGTGTATGTCATTGGTAGGTGTATGTCATTGGTAGGTGTATGTCATTGGTAGGTGTATGTCATTGGTAGGTGTATGTCATTGGTAGGTGTATGTCATTGGTAGGTGTATGTCATTGGTAGGTGTATGTCATTGGTAGGTGTATGTCATTGGTAGGTGTATGTCATTGGTAGGTGTATGTCATTGGTAGGTGTATGTCATTGGTAGGTGTATGTCATTGGTAGGTGTATGTCATTGGTAGGTGTATGTCATTGGTAGGTGTATGTCATTGGTAGGTGTATGTCATTGGTAGGTGTATGTCATTGGTAGGTGTATGTGGGATGATTTGGTGTATATTTCATTTAACTGATTTCCCCATTAAAATATATTCAAGATTTAAGTTACATTCTATGTAATGTTTGTATATGTAATGTTTGTATATGTAATGTTTGTATATGTAATGTTTGTATATGTAATGTTTGTATATGTAATGTTTGTATATGTAATGTTTGTATATGTAATGTTTGTATATGTAATGTTTGTATATTAATGTTTGTATATGTCACTGAAGATAAAGGCAACGCCAAAATATTTGACTTCGAATTAAATTTTATTAAAACTTAAAATACAATATTATGTTTACTACAAACGTGTGTTTCGTTTATTTATTCCATTTCGATACAGCATTTTGTTTTTTAAAAATTGTTTTATGTTAATATAAATCAAGATTTAAAAATTCCTAGATTTAACAATACATAAAAAGTTTTGGTAGGAAAAAAAATCACATAAAAAAGTCACAGAAAAAGAAGCCACAGAATTTCAGAGAAATGCAATATTGTAGTTGTAACTAATTTTTCATTTTAATTTTAAGTTGAGGCCCCGATGGGGCCAAATACCATGCTACATTTCATTTAAGCCTTGAATTTGTATAACAACAATTGAATTAGTCTAACAATAATGGCGTTCAACTTTAGAAGTTGTCTCATTAAAATGGATTAACAGATTATCTAGAATTGATTCCATATCATGTTATTATCATGACTGGAAGAACATATCATGTCATCATGACTGGAAGAACATATCATGTTATTATCATGACTGGAAGAACATATCATGTTATCATGACTGGAAGAACATATATTATCATGACTGGAAGAAGTAAATAAAATACTACTTTAAAATTACCAATATTTAAATATGTTTCACAAGAGACATTTCTAGCAAAATTATAGTTTCTCTTAAGTCCAATTTACGGACAGTAAGTTGTGTTGTTTAAATATAAATGTATTTGTTATAGTTTACATAATGAAACTGAAATACGGGCCCATGGCTCCGAAGGGAGTTGATTTTATGCGTCTAGGTCCCTCCAGCATGGGAGTAGGGATAATACAATGATACAATGATACAATGATACAATAATACAATGATACAATGATACAATGATACAATAATACAATGATACAATAATACAATGATACAATAATACAATGATACAATGATACAATAATACAATGATACAATGATACAATGATACAATAATACAATGATACAATGATACAATAATACAATAATACAATAATACAATAATACAATGATACAATAATACAATAATACAATGATACAATAATACAATGATACAATGATACAATAATACAATGATACAATAATACAATGATACAATAATACAATAATACAATGATACAATGATACAATAATACAATGATACAATAATACAATGATACAATGATACAATGATACAATGATACAATAATAAAATAATACAATAATACAATAATACAATGATACAATAATACAATGATACAGTGATACAATAATACAATGATACAATGATACAATAATACAATGATACAATGATACAATAATACAATGATACAATAATACAATAATACAATGATACAATGATACAATGATACAATAATACAATGATACAATAATACAATGATACAATGATACAATAATACAATGATACAATAATACAATAATACAATAATACAATGATACAATAATACAATAATACAATGATACAATAATACAATAATACAATGATACAATGATACAATAATACAATAATACAATGATACAATGATACAATAATACAATAATACAATAACACAATAATACAATGATACAATAATACAATAATACAATGATACAATAATACAATGATACAATAATACAATAATACAATGATACAATAATACAATGATACAATAATACAATGATACAATAATACAATAATACAATAATACAATAATACAATGATACAATAATACAATAATACAATGATACAATAATACAATAATACAATAATACAATGATACAATAATACAATGATACCATTATACAATGATACAATGATACAATGATACAATGCCAGTTTATTAACATTGTATTTTGTAAACTCAAAACCCATTTTTTCTGTATAATGAAGAAATTATGTGCTGCTATTTGTTAAATCATAAATCATGAGTGAAAATTGAATAAGGGACTCTCGACCCCAAATGGTTCAAATAATGTGAGTTTAATTCCATTTAGTAATTTGATGTGAGCCCACAAGTGTTTTGTGTTCTAAAGTACGTTTAAAGACATCAAGCAGGTAAGCTCATATAAAAAGCGAATTTATGGGCCCCCGGCCCTAAATGGTACATTAGAATTTATTCTGTATCATGATGGATATGTTTGCTTAATTTTATCTAATTTCCTAAATCCTTTTAGAAATAACTATAAAGAACAAACAAACAAACCCACAAAAGCACAGACATATATAAATGCTTGTTTTTGATTTTACTCGGTGACGCTTTTTCCAGTGAACTCTTCCTTACCATCAAATGGACTGTATAGATAACAACACCAATGCCACTGACATTATAGAGGTGACAGCATTCGGGATCACAATTAGTCATGGCGACATTATGTGATGGCCAAATAAGCTGTAGACCACGTGAGCCGAGGATGCACCTTTCACTACACCAACATCTGACAACAACACGTGTTGATCGTTACCTGCAGACAGGAACACATCGACTCCTTTACCCTCCATTTTGGTTTTGATCAAAAGAATTCCTTCAAATGTCGGAGCATTTCAAGTTGTTTCCCTTGACATATATTGTCGACGTCACCCAACTCAAAACGTTAAGTTCTACTATGACCCCCCCCCCACACACACACACACACTCTTCCTTGTTTTTTTTTGGTCCTAGTCCTTCGAATATTTGTTATACATATAATCGGGCGGACGTCAAAGCTCCAACCAGGTAATAATCTCAACACGATGACGTCATCGCGACACCGAAAACTCTCCGACCCAGTTAATATTTACCGACAGACGTAAACCGATTTTCTTTTTAAGTTGATTCTACCGACTGGGTCACCCTGACCGTCGTGCTCAACAACGACCTATCAAGATTTTACCACTTCCTTAAAACAGGCAGCAGACCTTCTGGTAAAGACCTTCAAATAAGATGCTATCGAATTAAAGGAAACCAATACTGGTGATCAGGCTCTTGTTGGATGTCATACTTAATGTTGTGTCATGTCTTTGAAACCTTGCCATCACTCTGGCATCTTCCCGGCGTGAAGTTCAAAGCTGATTAAAACCTGAGTCTAGCGGAGACTTGTGGAGTATCATCAAGAGAAGTCCGTTCATAATCTCAGTTTAGAACTCTTCAAAGATTTCTTAGTTAGTCTCAGATTATTCTCGGGAAATAAAAGCCCGTAAAGAAAGAAAAATAAGGGTGATAATTTCACAATTTTCTTTCAAAGTTCTTAGCGTAGTACTCGAAGGAAGAGCTGGTTAAAGTAAATATTGTCAACATCACAGCATCTGTTAACTGATGCTCAATGTAATAATGTGATTTGACAGCTGCTGTCAGTAAACAAAAGCCTGTGGTCTGTGGGTTAGTTTGTTCTGTAGAAGTTTGATGGATGGTTCTAGACAGAAATGTAGTCAACAAAAACTGGATTACTTGTGTTAACATATGAGCTCACAGTATCCACTCCTTCATGGTATCCACTCCTTCATAGTATCCACTCCTTTATAGTATCCACTCCTTCATGGTATCCACTCCTTCATGGTATCCACTCCTTCATGGTATCCACTCCTTCATGGTATCCACTCCTTTAGGGTCGAGAGTCCCCCAAAAAAAAATTCTTACATTTATAATTTTCTTTGTTACGCATGTAAGATATAGAGTGATTTATTTTGCAGAAAAAAAACTTGACACAGAAATAATGCATTATCCAGAAACGAAATATATTGTTTTAAGCCGGTGGCCCTGAATTAGTATTTTTCTTACTTGGGCTATGATAATATAACTGTACAGATAGTTCTTATTACTTGGGCTATGATAATATAACTGTACAGATAGTTCTTATTGCTTGGACTATGATAATATAACTGTACAGATAGTTCTTATTGCTTGGACTATGATAATATAACTGTACAGATAGTTCTTATTACTTGGGCTATGATAATATAACTGTACAGATAGTTCTTATTGCTTGGGCTATGATAATATAACTGTACAGATAGTTCTTATTACTTGGACTATGATAATATAACTGTACAGATAGTTCTTATTACTTGGACTATGATAATATAACTGTACAGATAGTTCTTATTACTTGGACTATGATAATATAACTGTACAGATAGTTCTTATTACTTGGGCTATGATAATATAACTGTACAGATAGTTCTTATTACTTGGACTATGATAATATAACTGTACAGATAGTTCTTATTACTTGGGCTATGATAATATAACTGTACAGATAGTTCTTATTACTTGGACTATGATAATATAACTGTACAGATAGTTCTTATTACTTGGACTATGATAATATAACTGTACAGATAGTTCTTATTACTTGGACTATGATAATATAACTGTACAGATAGTTCTTATTACTTGGACTATGATAATATAACTGTACAGATAGTTCTTATTACTTGGGCTATGATAATATAACTGTACAGATAGTTCTTATTACTTGGACTATGATAATATAACTGTACAGATAGTTCTTATTACTTGGACTATGATAATATAACTGTACAGATAGTTCTTATTACTTGGACTATGATAATATAACTGTACAGATAGTTCTTATTACTTGGACTATGATAATATAACTGTACAGATAGTTCTTATTACTTGGACTATGATAATATAACTGTACAGATAGTTCTTATTGCTTGGACTATGATAATATAACTGTACAGATAGTTCTTATTACTTGGGACTATGATAATATAACTGTACAGATAGTTCTTATTACTTGGACTATGATAATATAACTGTACAGATAGTTCTTATTACTTGGGCTATGATAATATAACTGTACAGATAGTTCTTATTACTTGGACTATGATAATATAACTGTACAGATAGTTCTTATTACTTGGACTATGATAATATAACTGTACAGATAGTTCTTATTACTTGGGACTATGATAATATAACTGTACAGATAGTTCTTATTACTTGGACTATGATAATATAACTGTACAGATAGTTCTTATTACTTGGACTATGATAATATAACTGTACAGATAGTTCTTATTACTTGGACTATGATAATATAACTGTACAGATAGTTCTTATTACTTGGACTATGATAATATAACTGTACAGATAGTTCTTATTACTTGGACTATGATAATATAACTGTACAGATAGTTCTTATTACTTGGACTATGATAATATAACTGTACAGATAGTTCTTATTACTTGGACTATGATAATATAACTGTACAGATAGTTCTTATTACTTGGACTATGATAATATAACTGTACAGATAGTTCTTATTACTTGGACTATGATAATATAACTGTACAGATAGTTCTTATTACTTGGACTATGATAATATAACTGTACAGATAGTTCTTATTACTTGGACTATGATAATATAACTGTACAGATAGTTCTTATTACTTGGACTATGATAATATAACTGTACAGATAGTTCTTATTACTTGGACTATGATAATATAACTGTACAGATAGTTCTTATTACTTGGACTATGATAATATAACTGTACAGATAGTTCTTATTACTTGGGACTATGATAATATAACTGTACAGATAGTTCTTATTACTTGGACTATGATAATATAACTGTACAGATAGTTCTTATTACTTGGACTATGATAATATAACTGTACAGATAGTTCTTATTACTTGGGACTATGATAATATAACTGTACAGATAGTTCTTATTACTTGGACTATGATAATATAACTGTACAGATAGTTCTTATTGCTTGGACTATGATAATATAACTGTACAGATAGTTCTTATTACTTGGACTATGATAATATAACTGTACAGATAGTTCTTATTACTTGGACTATGATAATATAACTGTACAGATAGTTCTTATTACTTGGACTATGATAATATAACTGTACAGATAGTTCTTATTACTTGGACTATGATAATATAACTGTACAGATAGTTCTTATTACTTGGGACTATGATAATATAACTGTACAGATAGTTCTTATTACTTGGGACTATGATAATATAACTGTACAGATAGTTCTTATTACTTGGACTATGATAATATAACTGTACAGATAGTTCTTATTACTTGGACTATGATAATATAACTGTACAGATAGTTCTTATTACTTGGGACTATGATAATATAACTGTACAGATAGTTCTTATTACTTGGACTATGATAATATAACTGTACAGATAGTTCTTATTACTTGGGACTATGATAATATAACTGTACAGATAGTTCTTATTACTTGGACTATGATAATATAACTGTACAGATAGTTCTTATTACTTGGGACTATGATAATATAACTGTACAGATAGTTCTTATTACTTGGGACTATGATAATATAACTGTACAGATAGTTCTTATTACTTGGACTATGATAATATAACTGTACAGATAGTTCTTATTACTTGGACTATGATAATATAACTGTACAGATAGTTCTTATTACTTGGGCTATGATAATATAACTGTACAGATAGTTCTTATTACTTGGACTATGATAATATAACTGTACAGATAGTTCTTATTACTTGGACTATGATAATATAACTGTACAGATAGTTCTTATTACTTGGACTATGATAATATAACTGTACAGATAGTTCTTATTACTTGGGCTATGATAATATAACTGTACAGATAGTTCTTATTACTTGGACTATGATAATATAACTGTACAGATAGTTCTTATTGCTTGGACTATGATAATATAACTGTACAGATAGTTCTTATTACTTGGACTATGATAATATAACTGTACAGATAGTTCTTATTACTTGGACTATGATAATATAACTGTACAGATAGTTCTTATTACTTGGACTATGATAATATAACTGTACAGATAGTTCTTATTACTTGGACTATGATAATATAACTGTACAGATAGTTCTTATTACTTGGACTATGATAATATAACTGTACAGATAGTTCTTATTACTTGGGACTATGATAATATAACTGTACAGATAGTTCTTATTACTTGGACTATGATAATATAACTGTACAGATAGTTCTTATTACTTGGACTATGATAATATAACTGTACAGATAGTTCTTATTACTTGGACTATGATAATATAACTGTACAGATAGTTCTTATTACTTGGACTATGATAATATAACTGTACAGATAGTTCTTATTACTTGGACTATGATAATATAACTGTACAGATAGTTCTTATTACTTGGACTATGATAATATAACTGTACAGATAGTTCTTATTACTTGGACTATGATAATATAACTGTACAGATAGTTCTTATTGCTTGGACTATGATAATATAACTGTACAGATAGTTCTTATTACTTGGACTATGATAATATAACTGTACAGATAGTTCTTATTACTTGGACTATGATAATATAACTGTACAGATAGTTCTTATTACTTGGACTATGATAATATAACTGTACAGATAGTTCTTATTACTTGGGCTATGATAATATAACTGTACAGATAGTTCTTATTACTTGGGCTATGATAATATAACTGTACAGATAGTTCTTATTACTTGGACTATGATAATATAACTGTACAGATAGTTCTTATTACTTGGACTATGATAATATAACTGTACAGATAGTTCTTATTACTTGGACTATGATAATATAACTGTACAGATAGTTCTTATTGCTTGGACTATGATAATATAACTGTACAGATAGTTCTTATTACTTGGGACTATGATAATATAACTGTACAGATAGTTCTTATTACTTGGACTATGATAATATAACTGTACAGATAGTTCTTATTACTTGGGCTATGATAATATAACTGTACAGATAGTTCTTATTACTTGGGCTATGATAATATAACTGTACAGATAGTTCTTATTACTTGGGACTATGATAATATAACTGTACAGATAGTTCTTATTCTTGGACTATGATATAACTGTACAGATAGTTCTTATTACTTGGACTATGATAATATAACTGTACAGATAGTTCTTATTACTTGGACTATGATAATATAACTGTACAGATAGTTCTTATTACTTGGACTATGATAATATAACTGTACAGATAGTTCTTATTACTTGGACTATGATAATATAACTGTACAGATAGTTCTTATTACTTGGGCTATGATAATATAACTGTACAGATAGTTCTTATTACTTGGGCTATGATAATATAACTGTACAGATAGTTCTTATTACTTGGACTATGATAATATAACTGTACAGATAGTTCTTATTACTTGGACTATGATAATATAACTGTACAGATAGTTCTTATTACTTGGGCTATGATAATATAACTGTACAGATAGTTCTTATTACTTGGACTATGATAATATAACTGTACAGATAGTTCTTATTACTTGGACTATGATAATATAACTGTACAGATAGTTCTTATTACTTGGGCTATGATAATATAACTGTACAGATAGTTCTTATTACTTGGGACTATGATAATATAACTGTACAGATAGTTCTTATTACTTGGACTATGATAATATAACTGTACAGATAGTTCTTATTACTTGGACTATGATAATATAACTGTACAGATAGTTCTTATTACTTGGACTATGATAATATAACTGTACAGATAGTTCTTATTACTTGGACTATGATAATATAACTGTACAGATAGTTCTTATTACTTGGGCTATGATAATATAACTGTACAGATAGTTCTTATTACTTGGGCTATGATAATATAACTGTACAGATAGTTCTTATTGCTTGGGCTATGATAATATAACTGTACAGATAGTTCTTATTACTTGGGACTATGATAATATAACTGTACAGATAGTTCTTATTACTTGGACTATGATAATATAACTGTACAGATAGTTCTTATTACTTGGGCTATGATAATATAACTGTACAGATAGTTCTTATTACTTGGACTATGATAATATAACTGTACAGATAGTTCTTATTACTTGGGACTATGATAATATAACTGTACAGATAGTTCTTATTACTTGGACTATGATAATATAACTGTACAGATAGTTCTTATTACTTGGGCTATGATAATATAACTGTACAGATAGTTCTTATTACTTGGGCTATGATAATATAACTGTACAGATAGTTCTTATTACTTGGACTATGATAATATAACTGTACAGATAGTTCTTATTACTTGGACTATGATAATATAACTGTACAGATAGTTCTTATTACTTGGGCTATGATAATATAACTGTACAGATAGTTCTTATTACTTGGACTATGATAATATAACTGTACAGATAGTTCTTATTACTTGGGCTATGATAATATAACTGTACAGATAGTTCTTATTACTTGGACTATGATAATATAACTGTACAGATAGTTCTTATTGCTTGGGCTATGATAATATAACTGTACAGATAGTTCTTATTACTTGGACTATGATAATATAACTGTACAGATAGTTCTTATTACTTGGACTATGATAATATAACTGTACAGATAGTTCTTATTACTTGGGACTATGATAATATAACTGTACAGATAGTTCTTATTACTTGGACTATGATAATATAACTGTACAGATAGTTCTTATTACTTGGGCTATGATAATATAACTGTACAGATAGTTCTTATTACTTGGGCTATGATAATATAACTGTACAGATAGTTCTTATTACTTGGACTATGATAATATAACTGTACAGATAGTTCTTATTACTTGGGACTATGATAATATAACTGTACAGATAGTTCTTATTACTTGGGACTATGATAATATAACTGTACAGATAGTTCTTATTACTTGGACTATGATAATATAACTGTACAGATAGTTCTTATTACTTGGACTATGATAATATAACTGTACAGATAGTTCTTATTACTTGGGACTATGATAATATAACTGTACAGATAGTTCTTATTACTTGGGCTATGATAATATAACTGTACAGATAGTTCTTATTACTTGGACTATGATAATATAACTGTACAGATAGTTCTTATTACTTGGGCTATGATAATATAACTGTACAGATAGTTCTTATTACTTGGACTATGATAATATAACTGTACAGATAGTTCTTATTACTTGGGCTATGATAATATAACTGTACAGATAGTTCTTATTACTTGGACTATGATAATATAACTGTACAGATAGTTCTTATTACTTGGGACTATGATAATATAACTGTACAGATAGTTCTTATTACTTGGACTATGATAATATAACTGT